>PVJD01010606.1:0-52305 GCA_004026545.1 Mormoops blainvillei
AAAAAAATAAATAAAAGAGGTCCTTAGTCTGATTCCATTAACCAGTCGGATTCCTAGAGGAGTTTGGGAACTGGTCTAGACTGGAACAGGGAGTCGCAGCCCAGGCTGCAGTTAGAATCACTTGGGAACTTTAAAAACCCTGGCTGCCTGGGCTCCACCAGCAGCTCTGACTTCGTTGTCCTGGGGTGGGGTCCGGGCAGCAGGAAGGGGACTGGAGATTGTGACGGGTGATTGGCCAGGGCCAGAGCGCGAGCCTCCTGCGTCCCACACTTGTGTCCCGTGTCCTGTCTTCACCCCCACATCCCTCCCGATTTTCGATTTTCGTCGGTCAGGCTATGCTGGGTGTTTGAACCAGCGCCCCTGAGCCTTTAACATGCACATGAATCATCTGCGGGACATGTTACACCGGTGATGGGGGTCAGCAGGTCCTGCGTGAGTGTGAGGATCTGCCTTTCTAACCGGCGCCTGGGCGAGGTGGATGCCGCCGTCCAGGGACCACACGCAGCCAGGGTCTAAAATACAAAGAAATCAACACGGTTAACATTTAGCTTCTGGGACTTTTTGATAAGTACATAGCACACGGCAGTTATGAGTCTTGTCCTCTGTTTATGTCCTCTGGTCCTTTTAGTCATTTAATCCCGACACCAGTTCTATGACGCGAGCCTTTCCACGGCGCCTGTTTTTACAGATGAGGCATGCAGCTATCCAGCCAATGAGTGGGAGAGCTGGGGTCGGTTCTCTCAACCCCTGCCCTTCGCCAGACCTGCGTGTCTTGGCCATTCAGGGTCCAAGTTCAGCACCGCCAAGCGACTCCCGAAGAAGGCGTGTCGGGGTGTTGGACTTCAGTAAGCAGGCCCCCCGATGAAGAGTCTGGGGCTGCGTCCGCGGGGCTTTCCCCGTTTCTGATGGCGAACACCGGTGTCTTAGTGCGAAGATGAGCAACTCTTCCTGGTTTGCCTGGGACTTTCCTGGGTTTAGCACTGAAAGTCCCCTGTCCCTGTAGACCCCCGAGGCCTGGGCAACCCAGGCCGATGGGGCGCCCTGCTCATCAGAGTCCAGGAGTTCTTTTGCAACTTCTGGGGACCACAGACTGGCGGTGGCCGGGTGGGGCAAGTGGCCTAATGATGCCCCTACTGTGACTTCCCACCTATGGCTTCTCTTGCTCAACGACGTTGACCTCGTTCAACAGGGTACCTGTGGACACCCCCGGAATTGTTTGGTGACAAAAAGGAGAGCAGCTAGGCATTTTCAGAAGAGCTTGCTGAAGGACGCACTTTTGATTTGAATTCTCATTAAGAACCTGGAAACATGGGAAGACTTAAAGCGCTATTAAGTCGTTGAGGGGTGTCATGATTTACTGCAGGAAGTACAACACATTATCTCGAAGGGATGGTTCCTTAATGGGGTGGTTGGAAAGATCCCTTCATCTTTCTCGGGAGGCAAAGATGGTAAAAGCAGTGCGGTAACAGTAACACTAAAACCACAAGAGCGATGGGTGGCAGCGGTGATCTTGGCTACCGTTTACTGGGCCTGTGGTGTCGGGTCTCCAAATGGGCTGAAAACACACCGACAAATTGTATGGTAGCACGCTCAGCACACCTTCCCTTAAAGGGCCTCTGTGCTAACTGCTCAGCTCAGCCCTTCTAGGGTGAAATCAGCCGTACAACAGCTTGTAAATGAACGAATGTGGCTGCGTCCCGTACAGTCAAAGGGTAGTCAAAGCTACCAAAATTAGCGGCCCGCCCTCGGGCTGGAGGTTGCTGACCCCAGATGTAATAGACAGAGATCGGACTTTGGGGGTCAGACTTGGATTCCCGACCGAGCCCTGCCACTTTCTAGCAGTGACCTTGAATGTGTGTCGCCTTGACCTCTCAGAGCCGCAGCGTGCTCGTCTGCGAAATGGGGACCAGGGTGTGCCTGATCTCCAGGTCGTTTCCAGTTGCCTCCCTCTTCAGACCCCTCCCTCTGACTCTGACCCTCCTGCGCTCCTCCTTCCCTCATGGGAAACTTGGTGACGATATAGGGCTGACTGATAATCCAGGGTCACGTCCCCATCTCCAGACCTTTAACTAAATCACATCTTGCCGGGTAAGGTAACGTAGTCGCGCGAGCCACACAATCCAGGGACTGGGGTGCAGGCAGCTCGGGGTGGGGGGCTGGGCATTACCCTGCCTACCCTTCTCTTTGAGCCTCCGTTTTCTCGTCTACAAAATGGCAATAAAGTAGTAACAGTGTTGATGTCCTAAGTTTGTCTGAGGGTGACAGAAGGAACAGAATGATGTCCTGGCATGGCACCTGGGACACAGGAGGTGAGGGAGAGGACCAGTCAGACCCATCCCCATCCCTACCAGACCTCCCGACTTTACCAGAAACACCCAGAAAGCCCATGGCATCTTCGGAATCAGGGTTTGTCCAACCCTTTGCCCGAGTTTGAGGCTCAGGAGAAAGTTCTATCTTGACTCCCAGCCCCACCTCTGACAAGAGGGTATTATTCTTCACATAAAAGTGCAAAATGAATCTTCGCACCCCCCCACCTGGGAAAAATGGGCTTTCTCAGGCAGGCTTCATTCCCGTGTCTCAGGGCCATCTGAATGATAATTGCGTTCTGAAGCCAGAATTGATAAATTGCCCAGGCATCGTCATTACTGGATGTTTACCTGGTCCATTTGATGAATATTAATTCACAAAAAAATATTTCCATTCCTCCAGCAATTCCGGGCAAAACAGTGCTTTTCACCCTCCCCTCTCCTACCAGCAACTGCCAAAACCATGTCCAGAGTTAAGTAATAACGAGCCCTTGTCAGAGTGATTTATTGAGCATGAAAACAAAGAGGGAAGGACTCCAGCCTCTCCTTCGCTAAGGAACACCTGGGGGAGGAACAGCGCGTTCCCTTCCGAAGCTGGGAGAGCCGAGGCTGCAGCCCATGGAGAAGGGGGCTTGGCCAGCACTTAGTGTCCTCGTGCCACAGTATCTGAGAGAGGTAGCAGGACACCCTGTGTACCCTCCCCCCTGCTGGGGGGCTTATATAAAGGAGCTAACGTTTACTAAGCACTGCCTACGTGGCAGGGCTCCTGACATGCCCTTAACCCTCGCCACACACCCTGAGTTTCCCATGAGGGAAGGAGGAGGGCAGGAGGGTCAGAGTCAGAGGGAGGGGTCTGAAGATGCTGCGCTGCTGCTGGCTTTGGAGATGCAGCAGGAGGCAGGAGCCTCAGGACGCCGGGCGAGGCAGGGAAGCAGGATCCCCTGCTAGGCCCTCCACTCTGGTGACGGCTGGATTTCCGCCCATTAAGGCCCGTTTTGGACTTGCGATATCCAGAACCTAAGATACTAACTGTGTTGCGTCGAGCCACAGAGTTTGTGGTGATTTGTCACGGAGGCAACTGGAAACCCGACTTGCCTGAGGTTAGGTAGCTAGTGAGTGGCTTTGCTCAACACCTCTTTTGCAAACGTATCCCGTATCCCGCACCTTCTCAGTCACCCGTCTCCTGGGGACATGTTTCCTTTGGTGAGAAACTCGGATCCTGTGAAATTCTTCAGCCCCTGGGTCACTCAGGAGTGCCAGGCCAGCTGTCTGGTCTCCTGGACTCAGCCTCATGCACTTCCTGCCGCCGGACCCTTCTAACCCCGTCTTCCTCTGGCTAGAATGTGCTTTTCTCCGGCTGAGTGGCCAGCGGTCAGTGAGGCTCAGCCTCCCCAGTTCCCCAGCGACGTGCCCCCAGGCCTCTGTGACTCCTGGGGGTTTTACGCTTTGGTAATCAGGAACAGCTGATAAGGAAGCCCCTTTACCATCTCCATCCTCTGAGCCCCTGTCCCCCAGGGCCAGGCACGTGGAGAGGGCCCACCGACTGCCACTAGGACAGCAGTCTTGGTTCCCAGTGTCTCTGACCATCTGAAACAGCGTCCAGCAGGGCGCTGGAGCTCTGCCCTCCCTTTGTATCCTGACTCTGCCCAGAGGTGAGCCGTAGGACCCCAAAGTTGGGGCTGGGGGACATGTGAGTGCCTGCGGCTCTTCAGAAAGGCTGATGCCCATAGGTATCCAGGCTTGGAAGATTTTTTTTTTTTTTAATGTTTCTCCTAAGTCTCCAGGTAGAGCCGTTGCCGTTGAATTGTCACCTCCACTGTCATCCTTCAGGCACTTGAAGACCGATTCCTTGCCCCACCCCCGCCTCACCCCAGCTTGTGCCGTCTTTACTCTCAACAAGGCACCGCTCTGGCCCTGGCCGGTGCCGGGAGTCCTGGTGCCTCTCAGGCCTCCCGGTTGGTCCGTCACCGTCATCACTGCCCTTCAGGCGTGCCCCTGAGCATCGCTAAGAGCTGGCATTGTTGTTTGCATTCGCGTTCACACTGGGCGCCCTCAGGGGTGAGAAAAGAGGCTCAGAGATGTTGAGCGTCTTACCCAAGGTCACACAGCTTGGTGGTGGCTGTGCTGAGCTGCACATACGATCTTCCTGAGACCAGTCTTCTGAATTTTGTTTTTAGGAAGAATAAGGCCATTGACCGCTCATCATCTGTGATTTGTTTAAGCATTTGCTTGTTGTGGTGAAAGACACATAATGTAAAATTACCACTTTAGCCTGTTTTAAAGTGTACAATTCAGTGACATTAAATTCATTCTCAGTGCAGTACAACCATCACCACTACCTTCGTCCAAAGCTTTTTCATCACCCCAGACTGAAACCCTGTGTCCACTAAGGAGCCCCTTCCCATTCCCCTCTCTCCCGACCCTGGCCAAGGTAGCATTCTATTTCCTGTTTTGGTAAAGTTGCCTGTTCTAGGTATTTCCCGTAAGTGGGATTATATAACATTGGTCGTTTTGTGACCGGCTTCCTTCACTTGGCACAGTGTTTTCCGGGCTCCTCCGTGTTGGAACCCGTATCGGTACTTAATTCCTCTTTATGGCCGAATACTGTTCCGTTGGATGGCTGCGTCACATTTTGGTTTACTCATCCAGGTATTGATGGACATCGGACCTGTTTCCTCGTTTTGGCTGTTGGGAATACCGCGCAGTCGACAGTGGCGTGCCATCTCGTGCCACCCATGGCACCTGCCGCTTCAAGGCTCCTGCTCCTCTTATACCTCACTCAGTCTTCTGAAAATATTGTTATGGAGGTTAAATTCACATAGCGTAAAATTAGCCATTTTAAAGGAAGCAATTCAGGGGCATTCTCTATCTCGTTAAAAAAACCTTTTCATCACCCCAAATAAAACCTCATGCCTGTTAAGCACATTCCCCATTCCCTCCTCCCCCCGGCCCCTGGCAACTTCCAGTCTGCCTTCTGCCTCCATGGATTTACCGATTATGAATATTTCATGTAAGTGGAATCATTCGGTATTTTCCTTTTGCGACTGGCTTCTTTCTTTAGCAAAATTTTTTTGAGGTTTATCAACCTTGGAATATGTATCAGTTCTTCATTTGTTTTTTATGGCTGCATACTACTCCAGTGTATGGCTAGACCACATTTTATCTATCCATTCATCTGTTGATGGACATCTGGGCTTCCCCCACGGTTTCACTGTTACAAATTTATGCACAGGGAGTTGTCTGAGGCCCTGTTTTCAATTTTTGGCTTGTGTGCGGAGGAGTGAGCTTGCTGAGTCACGTGGTAATTCTGTGTTTAACTTTGTGAGGAACCACAGTCCAGTCTTTGTGTCCTGATTTCTTTCTCTCTGTCACCGTGTGCCCCCGGAGACCAGGGGCTGCCTTGGTCGCGCTCTCTGCAGTGTCCCCAGCCTGTGATCCTGAACTTGACACACAGCAGGCACTTAGCAAATACTAGTTAAATGAGTGAGCAGAGAATCACGGGACCACAGGCCCACCTCCCTGCCCGGGGCGATTCCCCGGAGGCCGAACGGCAGGCCTGTGGCTCTGCTGGCAAGCGGGCTGGGCTGGGGGTCCGCGGGGCGGCCAGGCTGAACCGCCGTCTGTCCCATCTTCCTTGAGCCACTTTGTGAAGGCGAAGCAGAGAGAGCTCTCCTCACGTGAGCCCTGCCCAGTTGCTGGCACACGATGAGAAGGCCTGTGTTTAGCCTCACACCCACTCTGGGCACTGTGTATTGTTGTCTCCCTGTCCCAGCTGAGGCAACTGAGGCTTAGGGGAGCAAAGGACCCCTGCCTAGTCAGCGGCAGGGCTGAGATTTGAACCCAGGTCCGTTTGACTCCGAAGGCCATGCTCTTTGCCCAACACAATGGTGTTCTTGTGGGTCGAAGGCTGCACTGGACACTCTGACAGGTCTTGAAATGAACAGGGGCAGCCTATGTCCCTTGCACATTTTGTCCAAAGTGATGAATCTGATCGGTGATGGTGATGGTGATGAGGACAAGGACCTGGCCCTTACCGTACGCCTGACATGGAGCCAAGTGATTTCTTTACATGGTCTCATTTCGTCCTCATTCACCACTTTACCTGGCAGATACCATTCTCCCCAATTTACAGACAAGTAATCAGAGTCTCACGCAATCCCTTGCTCACAAATGCCTACTAGGAGGCAGAGCCGGTACTCGAACGCGGGCTTCCGACCCCGGCCTCCACGCGTCCTAACCCCACGCTCTGCTGCCGGCGAGTTGGCCTGACCTCCTTCCTGCCGCTGGGGGGTCAGTGTTCCTCTCTGGGAGCCACGGACACCTGTGAAGGTTCCCGATCGCTCCCAGAGAATCACCGCGAGCTGAAAATCCCAACCCTTTGCTCTCCTGGGGAGGCCGTTCCCCCTCAAATGCGGGTCTTTATGTGAAAAGGCGGCACTGTTTTCCAGAGTGGGTGTCGCAAGAAGGCAAGAGAAGGTGACGTTGCTGGAAGGATGACAGGGCTGACAAGTTGGGCTTCATCTGTTTTCTAAACTAGACTAGAGGCTTTTGTGCCCATAACCCCCGGAGTGTACAGGGGAGAAGCAAATGGTCCCCGCTTCCCAGGCGCTGTCAAAGGCAAGGGACATGTCTCGAGCGGCTGAAGAATGTGGCAACGAGGCCTGGGAGGCTGGTGGGGCTGGAAGTCAGAGACTTCGCCGAAGCTCGGGGAGGACTGGTAGCGGCATGTGCTCTGATGCTGTAGTACTCACCTGTCCCCGTCCGAGTTGCCTGCGGGCAAGAGCCCTCTCATCAAAGGTCACCATTGTCAAGTGGCATGAGAATGACGAAGGAGGAGCTGTCTCCCCCGCCCCTTTGTTAAAGTTGGTGTGTTTTCTTATCCCATTTAAAGTGAACATTATGGGGTGTGTGTGTGTGTGTGTGTGCCACTGAGGGTGTGCGTGTACCTGAGGCAACCCCAGCGTCTGCTGTGACGCCTTCACTTCCAAGACACTGGGTTATTTTTAGGGATGACGCACCTGACATCAAAATAACTGGTTATTTTTATGATTGGGTGCATCGATCACATTATGACATCTTCCAGCTCTGGAGAAATCGTGGCCGGCCAACATCAAGACCAGCAAAGGGAGCAGAATGAGTCAGACGTCGGGACAAAGCCAGAGGGCCCGGGGCCGAGGGCCTGGAGAGGCTGCGGATTTGGTCTAAGCAGCCGGGGTAGTAGCAGCTGCCTGGGCTGAGGCTGCGCCGTGTGGGGCAGTCTCACACATTTACTCTGCACAAGGATCTCCCGAGGGAGGGGCGTCTGTCACCTGTTTTGCAGGTGTGGCTCCTGGGGCACAGAAGTGAAGCCGCCAGACAAGGTGCCGCACAGAGTGTCACTGGCTCTGTCAAGAACATCTTATTCTCCGCGTGTCTTCTTGAGGGAACATCGGGCCCTTCCCCTTGGATACGCTCCACACTGTCACGGAGTGGTCCCTGCTTGTGGACACCTAGCTGTGCCCGTGATCATTTGGGGCTGGAGAGAAGTGTGGAGAAAGATCTGGAAAAGGCATTTCCAGTCCATAAACAGAGGGCAGTTCATTAGGGAGAAACAGCGTCGCATTGCAACACTGGCATCTGGGAGGTGTAATGGGACAGACTGTGGGGGTGGGGGGAAGACTGAGCCTTTTAAAAAAATCTGTCTATCTATCTCTCTATTTATCTATCTGTTTATGATTGCGGGGGAGAGAGGCATCAGTGTTTTTGTTCCACTTACGTGTGCATTCACTGGTTGATTCTTGCATGTGCCCTGACTGGGGATTGAACCTGCAACCTTGGCGTATCAGGATGACACTTTAACCAGCTGACCTACCCGGCCAGGGCTGGGGTTCTTGCTCGTCGAGGCCCCCTTTCTTCAGCCTCCTCCACATGCTGTCAGTCACATGCCCTGTCCGAATGGCCCTTGAGTCGGTATGTGTCAGTCCCTCCTCGCCACAGGGCTACTAGCCTCACAGCCCTCGTCTCTTTGCTGGATGTGTGTGTCAGGCTCCAAAATGATTTTCCTGCTGTCAAGTCTGCCCTCCCACCCTCTTCCACCCAGAGCCAGAGTGGTCTTTCTAGAAAGTTCCTCTGATCATGTCACTCCTTGGTTGAAAGTCATTCAGGCTTGTTTCCACAGACTGTATGTTCTAGTCCCGCTGAGCTGGCTTTTGTTTTTATTTTTGTTTTTGTTTGTCACTCACTCACTCACTGAATCAGTAAATATTCAGGGGCCTCTCGTGTGCCAAGCGTAGTTCTAGGTGGGAAACCAGTAAACAAGACGAGCAAAGTTCTGCTTTTATGGAGCTCATATTCCAGTTGGGGGACACAGACAGTAAACGAATAAACCAGAAAATATCTGAGAATGACCCAGTGTTGTGAAGAAAACACCAAGTTTGACATCACAGTGACTGGGAGGAGAGAAGGCCCCACATAAACTAATGGCCCATGTGACCAGGAACGAGCTCCTGATGGATCCAGGGGCAGGGCGTTCAGAATGGGAGAGAGCGAGTGCAAAGGCCCTGAGGTGAGTTGGAGAGAAAGGAAGCCCAGTGTGGCAGGAGATGAGAGGGTGCGGCAAGAGGGAGGAAGATGGGGAGGGAGAGACACGGGCTGTCCCTTGATTAGGGGGAGGCTCAGAGGCAACGGGGAGGAGCCTGCGTTCTGAAAGTCATAGGGGGCGATTGAGGTTCACAGTAGGGGAGCGAGGGTCTGTCATATGATTGCATAGGATCAGTTGTCATTGCAGAATGGGTCGTGCAGGAGCTGGAGGGGAGGAACATTGTCCAGGCCTGAGGTGACAGTGCCTGGGACAGGGCAGTGGCAGTGGTGATGGAGACAGTCGGTGAATTTGGGGTACGTAGCATGGAGAAGTCTTGCTGTGGGTGGGAGGGAGAGTGCTGCATCGAGGGCGACCCCCGAGTTTTGGCTTCAAGCGGCAGAGTGTGGATGGAAGTAAACGGGTGGAGGCGCAGGAGTCTGCCCCAAGGCTCTGCCTGAAGAGCATGCCTTTCCCTCTAAGATTGAGCTAAGACATCATCTCCCCCCACACCCTCCCCCGAAACCCTGTCTGAACTGCCAGACGTGCCATGTGTCAGTGTGTGGACGAGGCGTTGCATATTTTATGATAATTGTCTGTCTGTATACTTTGCTCTGACCCCGGCAGGGATGGGGACCTTGTCTGTCTTGTTCATGGCTGTATCTCCAAGTGCTTGACACTTCGTGGCTCTTTGTGGAAGTGAACAGAATAGATTACAGGAGGAATCAGTGGAGGGGGCGGGGCTTCCCTCAAGAATATATTCCCGGTGACAAGACAAGCTGAAGGAAAGAAATGCGGGAGCATGCCAGTTGGCAAGAAGAGAGCCCTGTCGTAGGAAGAGTCCCAAATGTGAGCTCAGGTGATAGGGGTTCATGCTTCAGCTCTGCCTCTTCCCACTGTGGGATCTTGGCCAACCCTCTCCGCCGTCCTGAGCCTCAGTTTCCCCATCAGTAAAAAGAGAACCGTGGCCTGGTTGCCTGGTAAGGTTGCTGTAGTGAATAAATGTGACAGCCAGGGTGGGAACATCACTATGGCGTCTCTGGAAAAAGTGCTCATGCGATTGACTCAGAATCTGAGAGGTTCGAGCAGGGCTGGCAGTAGTCGGCCCCCTCTGATAGTGTCACCCAGGTTTCCTCTGGTCACAGTGACTGGCAGGGAGGGCTTTACAGGTCGCACCTACACCATCGAGGATCCGAGTCTTTGTTTACCTTCCCCCTTGATCTCCCAGTCATAGAACGAGAAGGAAAGATCCAAGCTATAAAGGCTTGGAGACTAACTCACAGGCGGATGCATGAAGCTTTCTGACTCCAGGGTGGTTGAAACACCAAAGGTCTTAACTCCAAGTCTAGACAGATGGTTTTCAAAGTGGGGTCCTTGAGCCAGCAGCATCGGCATCCCCTAGGGACTTGGCAGAGATGCAGAATCGTGGACCCCAAACCCACAGTATCGGAGACTTAAGGATGGGTCCTACAGTCGGCGTTTTAACAAGCCCTCTGGAGAACTGAGAGACGTACTTGACTTGGAGGTCCCTTGGGCTAGAGCTTCCAGCCTCCTTTCGATTCACTGTAGAGAGAACCAAGGAGTTCAAGTCCGATGAGTTATCTTTTAGTCCAGGTTATTTGAATGTGTTCTGTAGGACATCATTAGACACTAGATGGTGTCTTAGCTGAACATTAGCGGTGAAAGGTAATCTCGGCTCTGTGATCACAAAAGTTTGAGAAATGCTGAGTTTCACAGAGCTCACGGCCTACTCTGCAGGACTTGTCAGAGCCTTTAATAGCCAATGTGATTTGTGGAACCTCCAGTGGAGGGGAGTGTTATGCAGTCCTTCTCAAATTTACTGCCGGCACTCCCATTCCATGGCACACAGTTTGGGAAACACAGAGCCAGTCCAGTCTCTCATCCAGTGGACGGTCCTCTCTATACATTTCTGATCATTCAGCCTTTGTCCCAGAGCTTCTAGATACCGGGAGTTGTTGGCGACTGTTATTAGCTTTCCTTTCATTTCCTCCTACTCGTTTTAGCTCTGGCCCCTGGAACCAACCAGGAAAAATCTAATTTCTCTTCTGCCTGAGTGCAGCAGAAAGATAGCTGTCTGTTCCCCGTCTCTCCCTAAGACTTCTCTTTTCGAGTTCCCATCCTATAGATACGGTCTGACTTCTGTAGTTTGTAGAGTACCGGGAGATTGATTCTTTAAAATGGCTTCTTCCGTGGAGGTGATTGCAAGGAACACACATTCCTCACAGAGCTGACAGGTGTTTCAAGGATTTTCTGTTGTAGTTTATCCTCATTTCACCTAAGGCAGGTGGTAGTCCAACCTTTTAATGAAGATGGGCGATCCCAGCCTTTCTCGTCTGCTTTGGTGAAGCCTAGCTCTGCTCCTCAGAAGGCCCCGCCCGTGCCTAACCATGTGATGTGCTCTGCCTTTCATTCCTAAACGATATTGGCTCTTTACTTTGAGTAATGAACCGATCAGTCGACTTCCTCTCTCATTCATTCCAACATCTTTCGGTGCCCACTCCATGCCAGGTATCTGCGAGGTGCCACGGAGCTCAGGCTCAGCAAGACCGATGTGACCTGCACACACCTTGTAGTTTATAGGGAGGAGAGCAATGATGCAATGAAAAAAACAACAGCAACATAGCCCTGGCTGGTGCGGCTCAGTTGACTGAGTGCTGACCTGTGAACCGAAGGGTCGCCGGTTCAGTTCCCGGCCAGGGCATATGCCTGGGTTGCGGGCCAGGGCCCCGGTAGGGGGCGTATAGAGAGGCAACCGCACACTGACATTTCTCTCCTTCTCTTTCTCATTCCTTTCCCCCCTCTCTAAAAATAACTGAATAACATCTTTTAAAAAAACATGTAAATACACATTGTAACTTTGTGCTGAGTGGGAAGGCAGTGACAGAGAGTAACAAGCAGTGAGGACAGACCCACACAAGGGGGTCAGGGAAGGGCGCTTGATATGCGGGCCCAGAGCTGAGGCACATAATTACAGCCCACCCGTTCTGGTTCCTTAGTTTTGCTGGATCGTTTGTGTCATGGCCTTCGGATAACGACCCAGGGGGTGGGGACTAGGTTTTCACACTGTGCTCGGTGTGGGGACACGGGTGTTGTGGCCAACGCTTGGCAGGGCCTGGGCGTCTCGTGTGGTTGGAGCGCTCCTCTCCCCGTGGAGACGCAATCCACAAGCCATCCTCATTATTATTTTTTAGTGTCAGGGTAACGAGAGCAAATAGAACGTTATCACTTATTAAGGGTCGACGCGGTCTGAGTTTTCGTCCTCCTTCTTGTCGTTATGGCCGTCACCTGTGTCAGTCAGTAAACATCGGGGTAGTTTGGGATGATCTCCTGGCCATTGGGAATATTTCTTGGCAGGTTCCTGGGTCTCCTTTGGAGACTGTTGATTTTTGTTGGTTTGTTTTGCTTTCCTTTCTTACACCACCGACCTGCTTAGGTTCGGACTCATTCCCTTTCACCGTCTGTGGGCGGCGGCCCCACGCCAGATCGTTCCTCAGAATTTTTGCTGTGCTGCTTTGGGTGTGTTCAGAGCAAGGACGGCGCTTCATACTCAGAATCAGGGGGGCTCTGCTCCGGCTCTCGCCTTGGGGGATAGTTTCCCCATTCTGTGCCCAGGGACCCCTTTCTCCTGTTCTTCCGGCCAAAAAGCTGGGGGTTCACTTGGAGTTTGGCCTTCTGTCCTGATGCCAGTCTGAGTGACTGGTCCTGTCCTTGCGGTGAAGCAGTGAGAGAGAAGAGAGAAAACCCCAAGCGTTCCCGCCCCACGATCCACGTAGCATTGGCCCCCATCTCCAGGTCCTCTGTTCGGTGGGGTGGGTTTCCCTTGGGGCCCTCGGTGCCTATATTGTTTCTGTCACATGAATGCAGCTTTATGGCTGGGGTGGGGGCAGGGCTCATAGGGCCCCCACATCCCTGTCCTTTCGCTAGAAGGATGGGCCCCCCTGGGTGTTTGCCCCCCATGCCCATTGCGTGCTCACTGGAGTCTGCCCACCTCCACGGCAGAGCTGGGAGATGGGGAAAGCTCACCACTGCCTTACGGGTCACCCTTCAAGGTGTTACTCCCCTCCCCTACCCACTGGCTGTCAGCTACCTGTGGGAGTCCTCAGGGAGTCGCCTTCTGCATGCCCCCCAGCGTTTTTGGCTATAATTGGCGGGGCAGATGGGCCACTAAGATGGGCTTACTTCATCATGGGCGGACCCAGAATGGGAATGGGTGGGTGTTTTATAAATGTGAACTCATTAGACCCTCAAAACAATCCTATGAGGCAGGGGTTATTACCCCGTTTTCCAGATGAGGAAACCGAGGCTCAGAGAGGTGAAGTCAGCATCTAAACCCTTACCTGACGGCCGTCGTCAGGCTACCCGGTCTTGCCTAATGCATCTGTGTGGTGTTGAAGCCGCTTACCTGGGCATCTTCTTCCTCCCATTCCACGAGGGGACCCTTGGGACCAGGGGCCACACCCTTCTTGTCCAGTGGGAACAATTTTAGTCTCTACCTTGTAGCACCATTGTAAGGATTGGATTGCGTAGTGCAAGTACTAGTTTTTAGGATAGTACCTGGCACACAGTGAGCTCTTAAGGAAGTGGGACCATCGTCAGTGTGATTGTTTTGTGTATTGAACACCGAGCAACACAGAGCCTGGCACACAGTAGGGCTCAGCGACTGTTTATTGAGGTCCGTCACTGTGAAACCGTTTGACCCTTCAATGCAGTGGATTCTACCTGTGTCGTTTCTCCTTCAGAAATTTGTTCGTGTGTTTCGCTGTTACAGCCTTCCCTCCCCCAGCTGTGGACGCTGCCCGCAGGGGGCCAGGGTACCCGGTTCCCGTCCTCACTTTCCCCCACTCCCTTCTTTCTTCCTCTGCTGAACTTTTCCCTGCTTCTTCTCATCATTCTCATCACCAGAGGAATAAGGAAGAGCTCTGGGTTCAAACTGTGGCCTTTTTGATTAGCGCTGTGTAGCTTAGAACAAGTAAAATGTAGCCACCCCTTGCCCCGCCTCAGTCTCATTGGTACCTTGTGAATACAGCTCCTACCTCACAGCGTGGCTGTGCGAATTAAAATGACGTATGGGTTGGCTGCTAGATCTGTTAGGGTGATCACTTCGTAAGGTCTATAAATATCTAATCATTATGTTGTACACTTGAAACTCACATAATAATATTATGTATCAGCTGTAATTAAAAAATTACAAAATAATTTAAAAAACCCCAAAAAGATACGGTGCAGGCAGCTTGGCTAGCACAGCTCTTAGTGCACAGTAGGTCCTTTAAAAATGTTAGTTTCCTTATTAATCCTTGATAGAATGAGAGCCGGCAGTTCCCACGGCAACGTGAGAGTAGTTAGTCCAAACATAGGACGGCGTTAATCCCAAGCTTCTGCCCTCTTGTGGCAAGCAGTTAGCTCAGGAGTCGCTAAATCCGGGTGTCTTGTAAAAAGCCCCCTGGTGCCTGTGGAGGTTAAGAGAGAAAAAAGTTTGCCTAACATCCTTTTCCTGGATGCACCCACGTTTTTCTCTGCCTCTGGGTCAAGACTATGTGGGTAAACTGAACAGATTTACCTCCTGCTTCACCAGGTTCAGAAGCACTGTCCCTGCTCTGAGAAACGGGAGCGGGGGCGGGGGGCGGGTTCCAGGGCCGATACCAGCCCCACTGAAATTGCACATCGCGGGAAATGACAGAAGGACTGGGGAGGTTCGCCAGGGCAGCTGTCTGGAGATTAAAAACTGGGTGCTTTGCTGCACATACGGTTATCTGTTGCCACTTTTGGCTTCCTTGAATTCGCCAGCGCAAGAGGTTGTAAAACTCATATAACTCCTGTCACTCAAAAAGAGGCAGAGTGATAGGTCGGCAGAAAGTTCTGGAATTAGAAGAGTGTCAGAGGCCATCCGTCTGTCATGCGGCTTCTGTAGATGTAGACTCTCTCTTGCCGCACCTGGGGGCTGGCCTGAGCCAGGTGGGCCTCCCCAGCTTCTCTCCTCCTCCTCCCGTCAGAGCCCGTGGGGCCAGTCAGTCTAATGTGGGGCTGGAGGGGCTGGGTTCAGCCATGTCTCAGATGCAGAGCCAGAGGGAGGCAGGATCAGGATAAGACACCATCTTCCCCCTCTTGTCACCAGGCTTTTATTTCTCGAGACTCCCTCCACTCAGGGCAGCCCTGGGTGGGAATGGAGTTTCCGCCTCGGCCAGGCATTTCCCACCTCGTTTTTGTTTTTTGTTTTTGGCCTGAATTCAGTAACCTTGTTACTAATCAGGAAGGGCTTTTTTTTTTTTTTTTTTGGTTTAAAATGTCCAATAGGCAATGGCAACTGCTCTCTTTACTGCGTAGATCGATCATCCCAGTCACAATTTTAATCATACTTGACAAAACACTGAATATTGTAAAAGAATATTTACATAGCGGAGGGGAAAGATAATGGGGTTTGGAGTCAGGTAGACCTGGATCTTTCTGGGTGGGTGGACCTGGAGGAGGCCCCTGTTCCTCTCTGGGGCTGTTTCCCCATCCAAAAAAAAGGGGGCTGATAATATGTATCCCATGGTGGCCGTGAGGATTAATTCCGTGCCTGATGTCTGCTCTGTGGTCAGGCTGCCAGGATATGGATTTTGGTCTGGGGCAAGAATTCCTACTTTTCAAAAGCTCTGATTAGCTCACCGCCCTCACAAGGTTGTTAACGAGAATTAAATGAAATACGGCCTGAGGACAGGGGCCGGTGGGCAGGAGCGTGGCCTATGGAAAGCACTCGGTGAGCATCAGCCGTGGCCGTTATTAAAAATGGCTTGTTAAATGCTCATCGGGATGGTAACAACAACGATGATGATAATGATAATGAAACAAAGAAAAGACCAAGAGGTGGCTGGGACCTGTAGAAACGGACCCCCTCGTGCATGGGGGGTGGGAACGTAAAGTGGCTCAGCCATTGTGGAAAACAGTTTGGTGGTTTCTCAGCAGGTTAAATGTGGAACGAACATGTGACCTGGCAGTTCCACTTCTAGGTGTACACCCACAGGAATTGAAAGCAGGTGTTCAGACAAATACTTGTACGCAAATGTTTATAATAGCCGAAATGGGGAGACAGATGTCCCTGAGCCGATGAATGGGTCAGCAACATGGGCTCTATCCATACAGTGGAATATTATTCAGCCATAACTAGCAACGAGGTTCTGATACATGTTGCCATGTACATGGATGGACCTTGAAAACGCTTTGCAAGGTGAAAGAAACCAGTCATAGAAGACCATGTGTTGCGTGATTCCACTTGTATGAATGATCCAGAACAGGTAGATTGATAGAGACAGGAGACGTTAGCAGTTGTTGGGAGAAAGAGGGGTTGGGGGATGACAGCTTAATAGGTATGGGGTTTTCTTTTGGGGTGACAAAAATATTTTGAAATTGGCAAAGACATCGTCATAAACGTACTAAAGACCACTGAATCCAGTAGTTTCAAATGGTTAATGTGAATTTCACCTGAATAAAAAACAGTAGGAAGAAAAGAGCCTCGTTAAAACAGAAAGGCCACCCTGACGTTACTGACTGAAGGTTCATCCGGCCAGGTCTCCCCGTGGAGAATAAATCGCAAATGCCTTATTATAGGGCAGGACCCGGGCAGCATGACCGGGCCAGAACCCCAGCTCCCGGCCCCGTCCCATCCCCCAGATGACCGACCCGCAAAGACTGGGGTCAGTGCATTTGTTTGGTTCTTCTCGGAGACACCCTGGGGTGGGGACAGTGCCCAGCGGGGCCACGGTTTGGCCTGACGCCAAGTTCATTAATGAGGCCTTAAGACGCTTGCCAATGTTGAATTGCTTTGGCAACTGTGTGTTTTCATTTGTCCTTATTCTCTTCTTTTTGAAGTTATCACAGACAAGAAACTTGAAAATTCTTCCTGGATTTTAGATTTCACCCTTTTCAGGGCTTGCGGCTAAAACGAGGGTCATATTTGACTTTTGGGGTGAGGGGTCAGAAGGTGTTGTTTTTGGCGGTGATCTAAAAGGCTTGTGTAAAATAGTTCAGCCTTTCAGGGCCCTCCTGGGTGGGTCTCTCATGCCTCGAGGGACTCAGGGGGCTCCCGAGCGAGCCCTGGCAGTGAGGGGTATGTGCTCTACCCCTAACTCACTGCGTGACCTTGGGCAACTCAGCCTCTTAGCTCGCCCTCTGTTTCCCCCACGGTAAAGTGGAGATGGTAACAGATTTTCTTTACAGGGTCTCATGAAGATAATATGAAGTGATGCATGGAAAACAGTAGACTCTCTGGCACAGAATAAATGCTCCATAAACAGTAACTGTTATTAGTGTTAATAGTAATTATTCTTGCCACTGTTTTTTCGTGTGTGCTACCAATGACCCCAGTCAAACATTTTCAACTACTTCTAAAAGTCCCGTTTCTCACCCCAAAGTTATGAGGATTAAAGTAAAAACTTTTCTGTTCCATCAGTCTAATATATTCAACCAGCACCTAAGAGTTCTCTTTCTCGCCGTAAAGTTTGGAGGATTAAACGAACAAGTGCTTTGAAATATTCACAAACGTTACAAGCAGCGGCGATTCTGGAATAGTCATCTCTCTGCCAGCCCTGCCTCCGAAGGGCTAATGCACTTACGCATCCAATGCAGGCTCTGAGATTCAGAGAAATTCTAAGCCACACGTTTGCCTGTTTATACAGTTTTAATGGGAAAGGACAAAGAAGGTAGACACTCGCCTGGACTTTCTGAAATCCTTTTCTCCCTTGAAAATGCCTTTTATTTCTCTTAGTCCCTTATCAGAGAATGTCAAAAGAAAAACCTCTACACCTGGAAATGTCTTTAATCAATCCTCAGACCTTTCATGTCTCAAAACGTAGTCCTTTCTCCCCACCCATCTCAAGACTGGAAATAAAATGGTTTTCCCTGAAACGGATGACAAGATAGCAAGGGTTACAATTAATAACCCTCAGAGCACCTTGGTGCACTCCTTCCCTATTTAAAATGAAAAATGACCCCTTTCCCTCGGACTTTATCAAAAAGAGGATCAAAAGAGACAGGAGAAGAGTTGATATAATGCAGCCCATCAGTGAGGTCCTTCTGAGGCCCCGGTGGGGAGGAACTGAACCCCTGTCAGGGGAGCAGCTGGCAATTTGGATGATGAAATAAGGCACTATGCTTCTTCATTCCACACTTCTGATTTTGAAATGCAAGGGTGGAGAGAAGACAGTTCGATGGAGATGGGAATTTGGCACAAGGGTGAAGCTTATCTTCTCTGTTCACCTCTCGGACTCTGAAACAACTTTAGGACGAGGATACTTGGGGGAAGCTCAGTGCTTCCTTGAATCCAGTGGAGGGGTGTGTGTGTGTGTGAGTGTGTGTGTGTGAGTGAGTGAAGGAACTGTAGGCTTAGGGGGCAGTAGGTCGCAGCTTACCTACAGGTCACTACCACCAAAGGGACTTAGCCAGGTCCTATCCCTCACCCACAATTCACTTATAAAATGAATCAGTAGCAGCCCCTGTCTCACAGGGCAGGTAAGCAAAGCACCGATTCCCTTACCTGCATCTGGCAGGTGTCCTCCAAATGCTAACTTTCGTGTCGCAACTCCCCAGTCTGTATTCTGTGAATGTCATTGACTTCTGGCCGAGGGCTGTATCAGCCTCCTAGGGTTACTGTAACAACGCCACCATAAGCTAGGTGGTATAAAATAGCAGATGTGTATTTTCTTACTGTTCTTGGGGCTTGCAGTTTAAAATCCAGGTGTCAGTGGGACCACACTCCCTCAGAAGACCCCTGGGGAGAGTCTGTCCCCTGCCCCTCTCCTAGCTCTGGTGGCCGCTGGCAGCTCTTGGTGTTCCTTGGAGCTGCATCACACAACCTCAGCCTCCGTCTTCCGTGGCACTCTTGTCTTTGCGTCCGCTCCTTTTCTCATTAAGAGCCCCAGTCTTTGGGTTTCAGGCGCTCCATAATCCAGCGTTACCTCACTGTAGTGTGATTACACCTGCAAAGACCCTAATTGGAAATAGGGTCACCTTCTCAGGTACTGAGACTTCATCATGTGCTTCGAGGGGATAGAGCTCAACTACCGCAGAGGCTCAAGGTCAGGGATATAGGCGTTGAACGCGAGGCACTGTGTGTGTGTGTGTGTTTTTTTTAATTCTCACCAGCATCCTGGGAGACAGACGGCTTCGCTCTCATTTTACACTGATAGTTATGCAGCGATGACTGTGTGTCGGAGGGTTCGCCCAGTGCCCTGCTTGCATGGTTTTATTTACTTCTCCGCACGGTCCTACGGGAGAGCTCCGATGTTATCCCCGCTTTACAGATGAGGGAACGGAGCCGCAGTGAGGAAGAGTCGGGGCAGGTTCATGGGGCAAAGCTCAGGGTGTTGTGTGCACGTAAAAACTCCTGCTCCCCTGCTTGATGTTGGCATCTGCTGCGGGCATAGCCCCGTCGCCCCAGCGCACCCTCTTGAAGTGGAAGATAGGACCGTGTTGCCATGGTCTTGCGAATGACCATAAAGGTAGCTAACAGGATGGGAGCGTGTACTCTGTGCCGAACGCTGTGCTCAGCACATTGCTTGCGTTACTGCATCTGATTCTCGTGTTCCCCTGAGGTAGGTCCTCTTACTGCCCTATTTTGCAGGGGATAAAGCTAAGGCTCAGAGAGGTTAGATGTATGCCCAAGGTCACACAGCCTGGAAGTGGAAGAGCCGGAAGTAGGGCTAAGTCATCTGACTCCACACTGGTTCTCTGAGCCAGTGGTCGATGGTCTTTAGTAAATGCGGGCCCAGCTTTCTGTCACTGACCCCTGGGCTCTGGCCATCGAGGGGTCCAGGTCCTGGGTTCGACACCTGGCTGTCAGTTCTCATCTTCGGTACATCTTCACCTGTGCAGACCCAGTTTCTCACCTACCAAAGTAGAGATCAAAATGGTCGTTTGCAAGCAGAGTTACGAAAATTAAGGAAGACGTAAAACAGCCCCAGTACAACAAGTGAATAAGGCAGGTGACAAACCATTAAATAAGGTCTTACAGTATTCGTTAATAAAAAAAAAAAAATGTATGGAGGCCCATCTGGCAGGCCCCGCAACCCAACGGTAACAGGAGTGACGGCTGTGGGACAACATTGCCTTTTCCCTTCTCTGAATTTTCTAATTTTTCTCTAATGAATATATAATAACCAGAGGGGTTGTTTTAATTAAAAAGGGGTCAGCGACCCAGTGTTCACGGAGGCAGTGCACACTGTCAAAGGCTCTATAAATTAGCTCTCGTTATGGTCTCGATAGTAATTGCTGTTGTTACTGCTAGTTGGCTGTGAGTTGGAATTAATGTCTGCTCCGAATGTCCTTCCTTGGCCCATGGTGGGAGGGTCCACTCAGTTGCCCTGGGCCAGGTCCCACTGTTTTTCCCTCCAGTGACCCCGGTGACTCCGCTCTACCTTTGCTGTCACTACCCAAGTGGAGACCAGCATCCTCTCTTACCTAGAGGCCTGAGCTGTCCTTGTCCAAGCAGCAGCCCAAGTGATCTCTGAGTGGCCAACCTCAGATCAACTTCAGATCAGTGGATTGATCTTGGTATAAAAAAAGGTCATATTGCACCTTGGCCCGTGGGTCTGGAGGCCTGTGTCCCTTCAGCCTCTCGCCAAGCCACTCGCCCCATTGTCACCTTTGAGAAGGCGCCCAGAGAGGGGACCCGCAAGGTGCCTGCCCTGACTTAGATGGCGGTGGAGCCTGTGCGCCTGGCGCTGCCCGTCTCCCGCGCCTCCCCACCTCTTGGCATGGGCGGTGGGGGCAGGCCGCATGTGGCAGCATGTGAGTCAGAACGCGCAGACCGGGTTTGTGTCTGCGCTCTCAGAGCGGCACGGGGGCGAAGGAACGTCATCGTGCCATTGGACTTATTTCTATGTTTCGATTTGGCTTTTGCCAGGCCTGAAAACCTCACATTTTTATTTGTGACAGTGGGGATTTTTCTCATGTCTCCATTTTTTACCCCAATAAAGTGCTGTAAGACTTTTAAAAAAAGACCCCTTCCCATCTCTATGCTTCTGCCCTCACCACCAGCCTGGTCTCTCCCCACCCCCACCGTAATCTCGCCTTGGCTCTTAGCACGGTGGTGCTCCCTTTCTTGGCATCAGCTTAGATGTCACTTCCATTCATTCATTCATTCATTCACTTATTTAATTGTTCTGGTACAGTTGCCCCAGTTTCCCCCCGTTGCTCTCCCCTACCCCGCCTACTCCCCTCCCACAGTCAGTCCCCACCCTGTCGTCCATGTCCATGGGTCTTTTATACATGCTCCTTGACTAGACCCTTCCCCTTCTTTCCACTGTTGTCCTCCCCTCCTCTCCCCGCTGGTCACTGTCCATTTGTTCTGTGTTTCCGTGCCTCTGGTTCTATTTTGCTTGTTTGTTTGCTTGTTTTGCTCATTAAGTTCCTGTTATAAGTGAGATCATATGCTGTCTGTCTTTCATCACTGGGCTTATTCCACTTAGCCTAATGGTCTCCAGTTCCATCCATGCTCTCGCAAAGGATAGGAGCTCCTTCTTTCTTTCTGCTGCGTAGTATTCCAGTGTGTAAATGTACCACCATGTTTCGATCCACCCATTCACTCATTCTCTTTCACAGGAGGCTGATCACTCTACCTAAAGGAAACCCTCCCAGCCCCTCCCCACGTGCTCTCATTTTTAGGTTGAAATTTTTTTGGGCTATAGTGGGGTCACATGCGGTTGTAGGAAATGACACAGGGAGATTCTGTCATAGTCAGCTCCGGCTGCTGTGACACACACCCCGTCCTGCTGTGGACGGGGTGGCTTAACCAACAGGCATCTATTTCTGTCAGTCCTGGAGGCGGGATGTCCAAGATCAAGGTGCCGGCAGGTTTGGTTCCTGCGGGAGGCCCGCGTCCTAGCTTGCGGAGCTGCTGTCATGGCCTCTGATGGCCTTTCCCTGGAGCGCTTGTCTCCTCCTCCCCCTTACAGAGATACTAGTCCCATCACAGGGAGCCCACCCTCATGACCACATCTAACCCTCATTTCCTCCCAAAGCCCCACCTCCACATGCTATCACCTTGGGGGTCAGGATTTCAACGTATGGGCTTTAGAGAGACGCAGACATTCGGCCCAGAACAGGTCCCTTATGCAGTTTGCTCAGTTTCTTTCTCTCTCTCTCTCTTTCTTTTTCTTTCTTTCTTTCTTTCTTTCTTTCTTTCTTTCTTTCTTTCTTTCTTTCTTTCTTTTCCTTTCCTTTCCTTTCCTTTCCTTTCCTTTCCTTTCCTTTCCTTTCCTTTCCTTTCCTTTTCTTTCTTTCGTCCCTCCCACTGGTAACTTTTTGCAAAACAACACAACATCACAACCAGAATATTGATACAGATACCACCCTCCAGTCTTCTTCAGATTTCCCAGTCTTGACTCGTGTGTGTGTGTGTGTCTTCTGTGTGGTTTTATCACCTGGGTGGGTTCAGCATCTACCACCATGGTGAAGACAGTTCGAATGCTACGAGTGTCCCCTGTGTTGTCCTTTTTGTAGACACACCCCCTCATGCCTGTGTCCTCCACCCCTAACCCCTGGTGACCACTAGTCTCTCCTCCATTTCTAAAATATTGTCATTTCAAAAATGGTGTATAAATGGAGTCATACAGTATGTCGCGTTTCCGGGCTGGACTTTTTCGCCCAGCGTCTCTCTCGGGAGAGGCACCAGGGTGTGGCATGCATCAGCGGTTCATCCCTTTCTGTGACCGAGCGGGGTCGCAACCTGGGTGCTCATCCCCCACTGCCAGCACTCTTGTTATCCTCTTCTTCTGTTTGCTTCCCTCCCAGTACTAACACCAGCTGAAATCCTTTCACGAGTGCGTTTTCTTGTCTATGGTGTTGGCTGAATCTCTCTGTTGGCTGAACGGAAGTTTAGGGACCGGGGCCTGGCCTGGGCACGGTTTCTTGTGCCTTTTTCAAGCACAACACCTGGCACGTTCAGAGAGCGCGTGCTGGGTGAACGCATGGGTGGCACACGGCGATGGCAGATCAGGGAGAAGTGTGCAGTAGGGGGACAGTGGTCAGGAGTAACTGGGGGCGAGTTTCACTTTGCAGAATTCATATATCTCACATGGGGGTTAGGCATTGACATTTACTGTGTCAGGGAAAGGTTACCTTGAAAATACTTTCCTTTAAATCACCTTGAAAATGTTACAATTAGAATCCTTAGAAGCTTAAAAGGCAAGAGTTAACTTTGTTGTTTTTTGGGACATTTGAGTTGTGGGCTCCCCAACCCTGGGGCAGTGGAGGGCAAGGCTGTCGACTGGAACTCACGGTGACAGGGCCAGCAAAGGGGTTTCATTCTCTCTTTGGAGGGGCCAAGTGGTGTGGTAGAATTTATATAAATGTGCATAAAGTGTAGTGTGCATACACTGTCATGTGTGTAGTGTGTATACAGTGTCATGTACATACATGCATATGTGTATACGTGCATGCGTTGTAACTCTCCTGGCTTTCTCACGGCTTATCCGTGTCTCTCTGCTCCTTTGTTCCAACTTAGGAGGCAACCTTTCCAAACAAGACTGGACCATCCAGTGGCCCACCACGGAGACGGGGAAGGAGAACAACCCTGTGTGCCCCCCGGAGCCCACCCCGTGGATCCGCACCCACCTCTCCCAGAGCCCCAGGGTCCAGTCCAAGTGCACCCAGCACTACTGTCACGCCAGCCCCGCCCCTGGGGCCCCTGTGTACACCCACGTGGACAGGCTTACCGTGGACGTCTACCCGGGCCTGTGCCCGCCACCACCCTTGGAGTCGGGCCACCGTTCCCTGCCCCCATCGCCCCGGCAGCGGCATGCCGTCCGCACCCCACCGCGCACTCCCAATATTGTCACCACCGTGACCCCACCAGGCACGCCGCCCATGAGGAGGAAGAACAAGCTGAAGCCCCCGGGGACCCCGCCGCCCTCCTCCCGAAAGCTGATCCACTTGATCCCGGGTTTCACGACCCTGCATCGGAGCAAGTCCCACGAATTCCAGCTGGGTCACCGCATAGACGAGGCCCACACACCCAAGTGAGTGCATGGTGGGCCCCTGGGGAGCTGAGCCTGGGGCTGTGAGGAGCTGCCTGCCTCTGAGGCCCCGGGACCCTCCCAGTTCAGGGAAACCGGAGTAGACTTGTGTTTCCCTCCTCCAGCTGACTGAAAGGTCTGTGAGAAAGTAAATAGAATGGAAGTTTCCAGAAATGACCCTTATTACTACGATTACTGTTCTAAGGTATGGGTCTGCAAATTATAGTCCGGGGGCCAAATCTGAATTTATTGCAACATAGCCAGGTTCATTCCTTATGCATAGCCTGCGGCTGCTTCCCTACCGTGATGGCGGAGTTGAGTTTGGCTGGCAAAGCCAGAAATATGCTGACTTCTGTGGGGTCTATCTGCTTAGCGCTGCCCCTAGACGCAGGGTGTGAGCGACACAGGCAACTTTCCATTTTCTGGTAGCCACATTCAAAAGGGTGAAAAGAAAGTAGGTGATAGGCATTTCCATAACATGTGTCATTTAACCCATTATATCAAAATGCTATTGCTGCAACATAGAAGCCATGTAAACTGTTATTACGGAGGTAGTTTGCATTCTTTTTTCCTGCCAAGTGTTTGAGAACTAGAGTGTACTTTATACTTACAGCTTATCTCGGCTTGGACTGCCCTCATTCCAAGTGTGGAAGGGCGGCGTGGCTGAGTGGCTGCTGTCCGGGACTGCTCTAGGCTGGCCCTGTGCACGGGGCATGCTCAGCGTTATAACTAAGATGCATGCCCAGGTCTGCGTGGGCTCGGTGGCTCAGGGAATGGAGATACGGACTCGCAGAGCAACGGACGCCGTACGGAAGTTCAGGGTGGGGGAAAATCATGAAAGTGGGCGCAGCGTGTGGCTGGCTTTGGTTTGGGGGGTCTTGCCTGCAGAGGGTGGGTGACATGGTATCTGTGGCTACATGCTGGCTAGTGGGAGAGACAGGGCAGGTCTCTGCAGAGACCCCAGAGGCTGACACTGGCCTGGGTCCCTTGCATTCTTTTGAGGGTCTCAGTGTATTAAAAATGGAAGTAATGCTGAACAGGGCTACAGAGGTGTGTAGCATGTTTCAAATATTCACATTGAACAAAGCCGCAGTTAAGCCATAGAAGATAAAATGGTTATGTGTAATCTCAGTACACATTCAGTAATGAGTCTAAGTTTGTTGTGTGAGAGGTTCCGCCCCTGTCCTGTTGGGAGCCCTGCAGCTGTGATGTAGGGGAGCAGTGGGGAGTGTGTCCTTGTATTTCCAGTGTGCCAGGGCCCACTGAGGGCTGAGGCTGGCCAGACACCCTACGGGCATCCTGGGGTGGGCCAAAGGCAGGCAGGCCAGCATTAGGTGTATCTTCTGTGGGTCTTCAGGGACTACTGTGCCTGGCCCTCACCTCCAAGTGACAGTTCAGGTGCAAGGTGATGAGATCCAAGTTAAGCAAGTGTGGGAACCATCCTGGCTTAGGGGACAGTGGCTCTCGTCACAACTCCATCAGTGAAGCTCCCAGGGGCTCTTCAGGGGCCATGCCCAGTTATGACAGTCCTGCTACTCAAGGGTCCCCAAGGCTGTGGGTTCCTCATCTGGTATTTCAAGCTCATACTGAGACCCCCCGGTCCATACACAGCCTACCGCCCAGACGCGGTTCTGCCGTGAGCAGTGAGGTTTGCTGACACAGCCGACACATCCGCCTTAGGGACGTTCAGAGGATGGGGCTAGGAAGTCAGTCTAAGGACAAGTTCCCGTGTGCAGAAGATGAGATGCTCTTGTTCACCCTTTCCCACAGCTTCTCTCTATTAATCTAGTGATCGGGACTTGTGGCCAGTTCACACTGGATTTCTTCTTATTTTGTATTAGCGAGGTCTTTAATAAGGATTTGTATAATTTCTATCAATAATAGATGATATATGCAATTTATAATTGTTTCTAAGGTAATGCTTATCAGTTTTCCTTTTTTAAAAAAGATTATTTATTTATTTATAGAGAGAGGGGAAGGGAGGGAGAAAGAGAGGAAGAGGAACATCAACGTGTGGTTGCCTCTTGTGCGCCCCCTACTGGGGACCTGGCCCACAACCCAGGCATGTGCCCTGATGGGGAATCGAACCAGCGACCCTTTGGTTCACAGGCCGGCGCTCAATCCACTGAACTACAGTAGCCAGGGCTATCAGTTTTCTAAAATTAAATACTGTCGTTACTTTGCATAATAAAGCTCTGTTCACAGCTGCATTCGGCACAGACCGGCGCTTGCTATCCAAAATTCCAGTCCTCTTTCCACCAGGCCGCCGGATCGCGCAGTCCTGGGCTGAGCTGAGTGAGACACATTTAAAATAAGGTTGGCTTTCTAAATAGCAAAGGGATCATCTCTCAGCATCTGCCCCAGACGCGTTAAAAAAACACCACTGATGAATCATTTATTGCCACATTCCTCCTGACACAGCAGCTCTGAGCTTCCACAGTGGACAGTGATTAGCTCAACAATGGGCTTATTTGATTGTGAATCATTGTGGTGAGGGGGCTGCGAGCTGGGTAGCAGGGCGTTTCCTTGGAGGGGCTTTGTGATTTACAGGGAGTAACGGAAGACATCGTTCTGGCGAGATTTGTCCCCATTGTGTGGGGAACCATCTTGCTCGCCCAGTGCCCGTCTCTGTCTCTGTCTCTTGTTATCCCTTTTTAAGGAATTGTGAGTTTTTTGGGAGCCAAAGTGAGTCCCACCTTTACTGCCAGCTAGCCTTGTGACAGGAAGCAAGTCATGCTGGATGTCACTGCAGCTTTGGTGACAGATGCTGGGCAAACCAAGGTCCTACCTTCGGCACCCCTGTCTCTGCATTGGGGACTTTCTTTGGCCATTGGAGCATGTATGGCCTCAGGGAAGGGCGGGCTGGAAGTGCCAGGGAGTTCGCGCCCTCAGGAGCAAGCCTCAGCCAGGGAGGGACAGGAGATGGTGCATCGGTGTGCCCTCGGGGGGGCCGTTCTGCCCACTCTCTGGGAGGGTCCTCAGAGGAGCCGAGCCCCATTGCCCACGGCGGTCCTGTCCCTCCCGTAACAACTTCCTTATGGGCTTTCCTTCGTTTCCTGCCTCACCTCTCCACTTTGTCATACTTCCCGGGACCACCTCCCAAATATCCCACTCGCAGCCCAAAACCTCTGTCAAGGGCCTGATTTGGGGGGAACCCAAACAAAGACAGGAATAAAGGCAATCACTGATGTGATTGCGCTAAGCTCTATACATAAGCTGTGTGGACACGTTGTCCCTAAATTAAAAGATTTGTTGATCGAATGATTATTATACTAACGTGAATGATGGCTGTCACTGGTTGTATTGTGTTGCTTGTTGTGCGCTGGTGCTTTTCCTGGTTTATTTTATTTAATCCTCCAATATCCCACTTTATAGTCAAGGAAGTTGGTTTGTCTACAGTCCTCCAGACGAGTTGAGTACCAGAGCTGGGGTTCTTTCTCATCCCAAGTCCATGGTGGTCTTGAGGGATGGTCTGGGCTCTGAAGCCAGGTGCCCTGGGCCTGCAGCCTGGGTGCAACATGAATTCCACAGATGTTCCCTGGGTCGCTACCGTGGACCAGGCCCTGGGGTGCAGAAATGAGTGTGGAGGCAACCCCCCCAGTCAATGTCAAACATGCTGGAATAGAGAAAGACGCAGAGCCTACAGATTTGATTACTTGACACTTTTGAATAGACAAGGGAATGTTTCTTTTCCCTGAAGAGGAGGGAACAGTGTCAAGGAAAAACATAAGTGAGTAAGTGACATTGGGTGGCATTTTAACGGGATCTTGTGGGATGTGTTTGAGTTGGTCGGGCATAGAGGACGGGGAGAAATTTCATACCCATTTTGACCCAATTCAGATGACCAAAGGTAGGTTTGGCATGTCTGGTGTGTGTAAGCCCGGCCATTCGTCCTCCAGTTCCAGTGGCAGGCATTTGTCACAGACTCTGGTGTGACTTCAGAATCCTTCTCAACACAACACTCTGGGAAGGTCACTGTCAGCCAGTCAAAACTGGAACGTTTGATGAATCTGATTTCTGTCCCTTCACAAAGTCCTTCCTTCTGTTGATTAGAACTGATGAGTCTTCTCTTGATGATGTTGTGACTTAGAATATGAAACAAAAGCAGGTAAGAAAAAGCGGGGGGTGGTGGGAGAAGTGTCATCCTTAAGCTATATTCAGTATATTTCTTAGCTGCTGTTCTAGGGCACCCCGAGGTTTTCTGGTGCTGTGATCACCTTATATTCACGGGTTCCCCAAATCATCCAGGGTGTCATCCCGCAGGCCTGTCGTTTACGCACACCAAGGGCTGCTTACCCACAAGTGGAATGAGACGTTCTGCATGGTGCTGGGATCCCAACTATGTGATTATAGTTCTTGTTATTGCCACAATAAAAGGAAGAGCGTTAGAATCAGACTCAGGATTGAGGGACCTCGCATCCAGGAGGCTGCAGGGTCTCCTGGGGGGTCTCCTGGGAGACTTCCATCATTGATTAGAATTCACGGCCCCCCCTTTCTCTCTTTTCTTGGTCATCTGTCAAGTTGTTGCCTCTTCCCCTCCCCCACTCCACTGGGCCACGGACAGGCGCCAGCCTTCTGGGAGGCAACGTCACTTGATTGCCAAATTAAATGCCCCAAATCTAGTCACTCTAGAGGGTTGTGCCATTTCTGGAAAAGACAAAGAGAAGGTCCTGTTCTCTATCCTGGTTTTTGACTTATCTGATAGGATTTGAAGTGAACCTTTTAGTGTGATGAATGGGGGGATAAAAACCTTCCTTCCAGGGCCAGCTTCTCCACTGGGCATTGGCTGCTGGGCGCCGGCTTGAGTCACAGAGAGCAGCTACCCAGCGCTTTGATTTAAGATAATGGGACCAGGATGTCAGTGTGACATCAGCGTGGGGTGGAGCCGTCACATGGTAACAGGCAGTAAGTGAGGCCTTTGGAAGCCAAGACGGAGGATAGGAACAAGGCTGGGGACGGCCGAGACCGCAGAAATGCCTCCACAAACCAGAGGCCACCACCACAATGGGAAAGCTGTTCCAAGCCAAGTGTGTGGCCTTAGCGTGCCAGATGTCTTGGTAACCACAAAACAGTCACAGTTGTCCCTCAGTAGGGCACTTCTAGGTTCCCTGCTGGGTTAGGGGCCAGTCCTGGCCCACGCCAGAGTGAAATCAGGCCCCACCTGGCACTCTGTACCACATTATGCCAGATGGAAGGATTCGATGACTAAGTTTCACTCATTCACTCATTCACTAATTCATTCATTCATCCATCAAACATTTTTACCTACCTGGGACCAAGTCCTACAGGGATTCTCTGGTGAGCAAATGACCTGCTTTCCAGGAGTTTACGAGTGAGAAGAAAAGAATACTAAGTCAGGAGACTGAAACAGTAACGTGTGCTGAGCAGGATAAGAGGGTCCTGGGGTCTACTACGGAGGCACCAGTGAGATTTAGACTGCGGGTCCCGCCTTGGAATACTCTGAGCCCCAGCTGTTCGTGAAACTCCCCCTTGTCCCCCTGCGTTTGGTCTGGGAGCGGCCACCTCTCCGGGGCGTGTTTTGAGGCCCCTTTGTCTGTTGGACAAGCTCGTTCTTCAGCCTTCCGTGTTCACCCTGTCCGTCCCAGAGCCATCGGCTGCCGTGCAGACTCCCGACAGAGTCACCAGCGGCCTGAATGGGTTGTATCTGGTTAGTGGTCCTACTGGGCTCTCCGGCATAGCAGCAAAACACTCATGCCTTTGTTCATTCATTCTGCAAACTTGTTCTTCAGTGCTTTTGATGTGCAGGGTCTATGTGAGAAACCTGGAGTGCAGAGTTGCAAAACCAAACAAACAAACGAAAAACACACACAAAACAAAACAAAAAAACTGAAAACAAACGGGCTTCTTCTGCACGAGTTCAGGGTTTAGAGGAGACAGACTGAGAACATCAATTTATAACTCAGTGGAGAAAGCCCTGGAGTAAAGTAACACTGCGGCTGAGGGAGCCCCTAAAACATTCAGGGGAGCCAAGGACGGCTTCCTGGAGGAGCCGTCCTCTAAAACAGGGGTCAGAAAATGTTTCCCGTCAGAAGCCAGGGAGCAACTACATCAGGCTGTGCCATCCCGTGGTCTCTCTTGCACTCTCCCACCCCTGCAGTTTTAAGTGAAACCAGCCATTGGTGTTATACGAATGAATGCATGGGTGTTGTGGTCTTCCAATAAATCTTTATTTATAAACAAAAGTGCTGGGCTGATTTGGCCTGTGGGCTGTCGGTTCCCATCGCCTGGCTTAAGATGAGACCTACAGAACGGGTGGGAGTTGGGGAGTCGGCCTGGCGAAGAGGCGGGGAGAGTGCGGGCAGGATAAGAGCGGCAGGCTGGGGGCTGAGGACAGCCGGGGGCTAACGTTTCCCGTGTGTGTGGCAGGGTGTGGGCTGAGATGGAGGAGCTGCTCGGCAGTTTGGAGTTTATCCCACAGTCAGTCAGCAGGGCCCCTCCGGAAGGGCCCTCGGCATGGACGGGCATGCCTTGTCCTATGTCATTTTAGCTGAGGCGATTTTTGGCCCCGAGGCCTCAGTCCAGTTGCTCTGAGCCTTTTCATTCCTGTTTTCCATTAATTAATTCTTCCAAGTATGCAGTGTTGCCTTCTAGGACACAGGCGGGTGTAGCTCTGGTGACCCAGCTGAGCAGAAGTCAATGGGAGGCTCTGCCATCTGCTCCCGGTGGCTGGTGGCCCCACCTAATGCCGGTCGCTTCCCTGCGTGCGTCACCTCCGATGGCCTCTTGTCCTACAGCTCCCCGTGGGCCCTGTTGGCCTCTGTAATTTAAAATGAACGTGACTGGGGGCTGTCTGGCGCTGGCAATGAGCTCTCCTCCTCCTCCTCCTGCTTCCCTCAGGCTGGAGGTATTTATTAACTTGAATTAACAGAGGAAGAATGAAAATTTTAACAACTCTCTAAGCCTGGAACTGGGGCCCCCTTCCACCACGTCAGGCTCCCAGAAGATGTAAGGGAGGCAGGCTAGGTTAATTTTCTAGAGTGGTGGTGCTTCATGATTTTCCCAAAGCGTCACCAGGTCCTTCCCTCCAGCCCCGGTCGTGTCTCAGGGTTATGATTCATACGTTAGAGAGGCGGCCTTTCAAGTGTCCGAATCAGGCCCAGGTAGAGAAGGTGCCTCCTCTCCAACCCGGACTTTAACCACCGAGTCCCGGGGGCGGTCATGGAGCCGCATTGGGATGTCACCTCGTGGGACCTGAGCTTGGCACCAGCTTGAATTCCACTTTCCAAGATGTTGAGACTGAACCCTTTTTTCCCACTGTCTATCATGGGGGGACAGCTAAGAGACATGTTCTTTGCCCAAGGAAGGTACAGACTCATTGTCTTACATCCTTTGTTTTGTACAAAGTCTACGTGTGTGGACTTGAGAATTTCCCAGTCTTCAGAAAGTGTTCGGACCGCAACTCAGCCCTGCAGGGAAGGTAGGTGGGCTCCGTCCATGTTCTAACGGCTAAATCGAGAGAGGCTCTTACAGCCAACGTTGGCTGCGGTTCGTCTCACGCCAAACCCACCCTCCACTCCTTTCTGACCCTGCCCATGTATTTCTGCTGTCGTACTGCAGCGCAATAACGGGCAGAAACAGCTAACATTTATCGCGTCCTTACTGCATTAAAGGGCGTGATGCTAAGTGCTTTCCATGTAGCGTCAGCATCTATGACCTCATGAATTATCACCATCTCTCCATTGTAGTGAAGGAGACTGAGCTATAGGGAGATTCCGTACCTCACCTAGGGTCGCATCTTCCCACTTGGGGATGGCTAAACTGCTACTGCTTGAGGGCCAATGCCAGCCCACCCCCCATTTTTATAAGTAAAAGTTTATTGGAACAGTCACACTTGTTCTTCAACATGTCGTCTACGGCTGCTTTCCCGCGACTGCGGCAGAGTGGAGGGGCTGTGACCAAGACTGTGTGTTCGGCAGAGCCTAGAGTACGTTGTTGGCTATCAGGCCCTTTTAGAAAATGCTTGAGGAATCCTAGCCTTAGCTGGTGAGAGGCACATGTGGTGCCATCCTGGCCGAGAGGCCGCACTCATGATTGCACACTCACTGTGCTGCCTCCGTGGCTGCTCATGCCCGTCACTTGTGCGCCCAGCAGGTTTTGAGTCTCTTTCTGTTTTCCAGACTCCTGGGTTGTGAGCTCTTTGAGAGTAGGGACCCTGTCTTATTTGTCCCCTTCACCTCTGTGCTTAACACAGCACCGGGTGCATAGTTAAAGGCTCAGTGAACATTTGCTGGAGGAATGAGTGAATGAATGAATGAATGAACGAATATCCCCAGCACCCGTCCCCATCGTGGGAAGCCATCCTCCCCGCATCAACGGTCAGGTTAGTTCTGTGTCACAGAATGAATGCAAGGGAAGCTACACATGGAGCTTCCAGTGATGCTTGCTGAAAGCCGGGGTGGTAGAAAGTGACGCTGTCCCTGCCAGACACACTGCCAACCCACTATCGTATCCAAGTGCTGTTTACTGCCCCCATGGTGAGCACAGTCCTGAATGTGGATTTGTGGGGCCTCTTCGTAGAGCTGCCCCTAAAGGCCCGCAGGCGGGGGGCTCTTCCCCTCACTCAGCAGAAGTCCAGGGGGAGGCAGAAGGCAGAGCAGCACCACCATCTTTAAAGGGCTGTCTTCATGAGGCCAAAGTCAACGGCGTTGCATGGAAGTGTTTTGTCAAATGCTGAGGCCGCAGAAAATGAAGTCTGCAGCAGGGAGCCTCTGTGTACCAGGGGCTATAAATTGCGCGAAATGTGAAGGTTGCAACCTAACGTCAAGGGTGCTGCTAACCGCATTTCACAAAAGAAAGCCAGCATTTTCTGAGCATGAGCTCTTTTCACGCATGCCTCTCTCACTGCCATTAGCATCCTTTTGCCCACTTGGACAGGATGGTGTAAGAAACCCAGGTTAAAAGCAGCCTCGGCCCTTGAACTCTGGGCTGCCTGGTGCCAGACGTAATGATTTGGATCCCTCCCTACATTTGCACGGACCCCCTGCCGTGGTGTGGCTGTGGGTGAGGGCAGCGCAGATGACTTTGGCCTCGGGCTGCTACTTCCCACCTGAGACCTCATGTGTCTGTGGCTCCCTCGGGCCAAGTGTGCAGCATCGAGTGAAGTGGAGCTGTCTGGGCGGTGTGGGCTGCACTCTGTCAGCCACGCTCGAAGGGGTCCGCAGCCCGGCGGGACCTCGGGCTGCTCGCCAGGCACCGTGGTGTTACGAGTTTTTCTCAGTTGTCCATTTAGGCGTTCAAGAATATGCCTGAAGTGTGGGAGGCTGGGGGCTCGCTGGGAGCCAGAGGGGCCTCTGCGAAGTTAATGTCCCATCCCGGGTTACAGTGGCCAGCAGCTGGGATGTCGGCCTGGGCCAGTTTGCTGTGAGCAGCTCTGCACTCGGCCTCCAGTGAAGAATTTGTGAGTTTGCTTAACCGTGCTGAGCGCAGGTGTGGCAAAATGACAAATCGTGCTGCGGGCGGGGACAGAGTTGCGGGCACGTTCACAGCTGGTCTTGTTCTCACAGAACCCCTTACCTTCTCCCTCTTGATTTTTGCGAAGGGGTCACATGCTTCCTAGTTTTCCTTCCTCTCCCCTTTAGCCTCTTCATTTGCAATTTTTTAAGAGTTTAATTTACATACAATAAAAAATACAGATTTTAAGTTCAGTGAGTTCCAATAAATGTATATCCATCCCTAGGTACCCACAACCCCAATGAAAATATAGAACATGTCTCATTCACTCTGGAAAGTTCCCTCATGCCTCTTTTCCCATCATCTCCCCCACCTTGAAGGCAACCACTGTTCCGATTTTTATCACGTGGCTTAGGCCCCTTGTAGAACATCGTATAAATGGACTCGTGCATTGCATACTCTTGAGTCTGGCTTGTTTTCCTCAACGTGATGTTTTTGAGATTAATCCACATTATTGTGTGGATCAGTGGTCCATTCTTTTGTATTACTTTATTACTACATATTACTAATATTTAATTGTGTGAATACATTGTAGTTTATTTAGTCCATTCTCACTGTATTCATTTCTTAGGGCTGCTGTAACAAAGCACCACAAACGTGGAAGCTTAAAACAACAAATTTACTATTTCATGGCTCTGGGAGCTACAAGTCCAAAGTCAAGCTGTTGACTGGGCTTTGCTTCCTTCGAACAGAGGTGCAATCTTTCTCGCCCTTTCCAGCTGCTAGGGACTCACAGCGATCCTTGGTGTTTGTCTATAGCTGCGTCGTTCCTGTCTCTGCCTCTGTCTACCCATGGCCTTCTTCCCGCTGTGTGTTCTCTCTTCTCCTTAGAAGGACACCAGCCATTAGACTTAGGGCCCACTCCAACCCATTATGACCTTAGCTTAACTTGATTACATCTGCAAAGGTGCTATTTCTCAATAAGGTCACATGCACAAGAACTAGGGATTGGGACTCAAAAATATTCTGTTGAGAACACAATTCTGCCCACTTCACTCACATCGATGGACATTTTAGAGCATTTCCAGTTCGCGACTATTGAGGCAAAGTTTGCTATGAACACTCTCTACAAGGGTTTTTTTCTTTTCTTTTTTCTTTCCTTTTTTGGTCTACAAATGTTTTCATTTCTCTTGGGCAACTGCCGACCAGTAGAATTCCTAGGTCATAGTGTATGTACTCATTTAACATTGTAAGAAATAGTCGTACTTTCTCCAGAGTGGTGGTACCTGTTACATCCCCACCAGCAGTGTCTGAGGGGCCAGTGGTTCTGCACCAGCGGTTGTCATCACGGGGTACTTTTGGCGATGCCTGGAGACATTTTTGGTTGTCATAATTTGGTGAACAGAAGAGCACTGCCAGCATCTGTCCCCTGGATAGAGAGCAAGGAAGCTGATGAAACATCCCACAACGTGTGCGACAGCGCCCCCTTCACTCCCCAGGAGGGAGGCATCGAGCGCCAGTCTGAATAGTGCCGTGGCTGGGAACCTGAGCTGCATCCTCGTCATCACTTGACCCTGTCAGGCGTCTAATTTTATTTATTCTAATAGGGATGAAGTCATACCTTATTGTGTTTTAATTTGCCTTATTTAGTTAATTACTTTGCATTTCCATGATGACTAAAGAGGTTCAACATCTTTTTGTAGATTTATTGGCCACTTTTCTCTCTCTCTCTTTCTCTCTCCCCCCCCCCTTTTTATGTGAATTTATCTGTTTAAGTCTTTTGCTTAATTTTTAATTGGGTGGTGTATCTTCTTGTTACTGTGTTGCAGGTAGCAAGATTATGGATTATGATCGTATATTATGTATGCAGATTATGTATTGTGGACATTTTCTTTCAATCTGTGGCCTCCCGTATCGCTTGCCCATAGTTGTCTTTCAAAGAGCTGGCATTCTCTGTTTTAATGGAGTCCGGTTCATCACATTTTTTTCACATGTTTATGCTTGAGTGCTTTTTATATCCTGTCTAAGAAATCTTTGCAAGTCCCAGATGCTAAGATATTCTCCTGTTTTCTTCTAGAAGCTTTACAGCTTTCGTTTTTATGATAGGGTTATTATCCATCTCACATTAATTTTTGCATATGGTGTGAGGTAAGGGCCAAGGTTCATTATTTTCCATGTGAACATGCAGTTGTTCCAGCACCGTTTGTTGAAAAGACCACCTATTTTCCATTGAATTACGTGGCATCTTTGTCAACTATAAATCGGCCTTGTCTATGTGGGTCTATTCCCAGCCTCTCTTTTCCGTTCTATTTTTATGCCAGTACCACGCTGGCTTGGTTACCACGGTAGGCTCCCTGGCTCCCTGTCTCCCTCTCATCCGTCACTTCCGCTGTTTTTCCTTTCAACGTCCCCTCTTTCACTGGGCTTGGGGTGAGGGCAGCTGGGAGAGAAAAACTAAGCTCATTTTTTCTTTTTCTTCTTTGATGCCTCTTTGTAGTCTCTCACCTTGCCATCTTGTGTGTGTGTGAACACTGACTTAGCCAGGATTAAAAAGCCCTGGCTAATTGCACCTAGCATCTTTGTATACTAGGTTGCTTGTTTCTCACTCAGCACCTTGGTCCTCACTTGCCCCCACGCTGTTCAGTCAGATCAGCCAGGCCTGTTCCTCCCCTTGTCTTTAACTCTGTTAACTTCTTGAAATCCCTCCACCCTCATCCCCAAGTCTTCCTGGAATCAGTAGAAAAAGGTCATGTTTTTTTCTCTTCTAATGAGTGACTCATCAAGCCAGGGCCGAACACTCATAGCCATCCCTGCAAGGGATCGAAAATGTTTCTTGTCTCTGTTGATTTCCCCATTTATTCTCGGCGTGTTTTTGTGCATCTTGCCTGATGCTGCTGGTTATGTCCGGGCACTTTAGACCCCCTGTCTGAATGACGTCGATCGTGGCGCATACAGCAGCCCAGGACTGCGGAGAGGCGTGGGGGCAAGACTATTTTTTGCTACTGACCCAGGGAGATGATGCTTGCCGTGTAGCTACTGGCAGCAATGCCACCTAAATTCCCATGGCTCTTCAGGATCCAGTGGAACGGTTATATTGCCCGTTGCATCACTTTTTGGGAAAAGTCCAGTTTGTGCATTTCTACATGAGAGATCAGAACCTGTTCTGCATCCTCAGTGTCCGAGGGGCATTGCCACTCATTTCCAGGTAGAGTTTAAAAGATATACATTATGATTTTGCTCCTATGTGGAATCTAAAGAACACTATAAATGAACAAAGAACACAGAAACAGACTCATAGATACAGAGAACAGACCGATGGTTGCAGAGGGGAGGGGATTTGGAGGACTGGGTGAAAAAGGTGAAGGGGTTGAGAAGCACAGACTGGTAGTTACAAGATAGTCATGGGGATGCAAAGTACAGCACAGAGAATATAGTCAATAATATTGTGAGAACTATGTGTGGAGCCAGGTGGGTGCTGGCAATGTCAAGTTGGTAATGTATATGACTCTAGCCACTATGAAACTAGTACAAAATAATACTAAGTGTAAAACTCTGCAAACCCGTTTATTTAGTAAATGTTTTTCATGGAGTCCACCAAAACAGCCCTGGCTGGCATGGCTCAGTGGACTGAGTGCTGACCTGTGAACCAAAGGGTCGCTGGTTTGATTTCTAGTCTAGAGCACATGCCTGGGTTGCGGGACAGGTCCCCAGTAGGAGGCGTGTGAGAGGCAACCACACATTGATGTTTCTCTTCCTCTCTTTCTCCCTCCCTTCCCGATTCCCTAAAAACAAAATAAATAAAATCTTAAAGAAAAAAAGTTCACCAAAACAGAAAGCCCAGGGGTCCGTGGCAAGGCAGTTGACTGGGAAGCTGGAAGTCATTTCTTCTAGGGAGATGGTGACACTGTGCCATGCTTTGCCCGGGCTGCTGTTGGCACCTGTATTCAAGACGCTAAAACTGGTCTCAGGTGTTTGGGTGGCTATTTTGTTTTAACCACTTCCAGGCCTTTGACAGTTGTCACGTCATTAATCTTCATGGTGGGAAGCTTGGCTTGGAGGGCAAAGCTGGACATTGAAGGTCATACACGTCTTTCTGGCTGGGCATGTATAGCCCTCAGTTTCCTCATCTGACTGAGAGCTACCCCCTTGCCAACTTTGTGGGCTGGCTGACAAGGTGACCAGGGGCCGGGATTGCAGGGTAAAGGTGGAGGTTTCTTGGGTCGCGTTCTAACAAGAGGTTTCTTTTAAGTAACAAGAGTACAGCCCTGAAGTCCACATTAATGCAAAACCCCATCAGTCCAATTCAGAATTCTTCCAATTGGAGTGACTTGTCTGATTTCTTCCACAGACAGCAGACAAATCAGAGAAAGTGCCCTTCTCGTGAACCTCTGTGCATTCCCAGTGACTTAAGAAAAACCTGTTTATATTCAATTTAAAATGACAGTATCAACCATAAAAATAAACTTTAAAAAAACTGTAGTGATAGAAGAGTCTTAGCACAGTACCTCTAGACAATACTCTTAACCCCAGATGGCGTTATTGCATGAAAAGTTATAAAAGTGCATTTCTTTTAAAATATGCTATACTGGATCTCTCTTTGCATTAGACAGAATTCTCTTGGTTGCAATTGATTAAATCTCAAACTGGCTTTCCCCACAAAATGTTATTTGTTTGCTTTTTTGGCTGCGAGGTTCTGAGGGATGGCTGGTTTCAGGTATAGTTAGATCTAGGTGTTTAAACAATGTTGCAGGGATTTCAAGTAGGGATTAGCTCCCACTAAATCAACTTGGGTTGTAGGCCTATGCTTGAAACCATCACTGTGTCCAGGTGATTAGACACAGTGAATAAGCTGATTGGGAGAGGTACACACACCTGCCTGCCCCACACGGATCACGTGGGTGGAGGTGAGGGAAGGAGTGGCTCCTCAAAAGGGAAATGACTGTACATTTGTGGGAACCAGAGGAAATGGATAACAGGCAGACTAGACCAACAGATGTCATACACATTTTAAAAATTAAAAACCTCAGCCCCCAGTCAGCATCAATTATGTAGGGTTCTCTCGAAGGTGTAGCTTGCAGCATGCAGTTATAATACAAGAGGAGGTTGTCTGAAGAATCAGGTTTTCCTTGGTGCCATCATGACTTGAAAGATCACCCAAAGTCGGGTGGGAAGGCGGGTTATATGCCAACTCTGCTGAACTTGAGGAGTCTGACAATGGTCTTGTCTTGTCAAAGTCTTCAGCCTCTGAAAGTGCGCCTTAGGGCTGGGTGGGGAGAGGCTGCGGCACTTGGGAGGAATGCCCAATATTGACTCCAGAAGTCGGATCGGGAGGGTCAGAAAGATGGAGGAAGCTAGGTCATGTCCAGGAGCCAGTGGTAGAGGGGAGAAAACACTCGGGGATTTAGAGATAGAGTCGTAAAATCTCATTACAGAAGAGCTTACATTTTGTTTTTAAAGATTTTATTTTTATTTTATTTTTAGACAGAGGGGAAAGGAGGAAGAGAGAGAGAGACACACACATCAATGTGTGGTTGCCTCTTGCACGCCCCCTACTGGGCACCTGGCCTCACAACCCAGGCATGTGCCCTGACTGGGAATTGAACCAGTGACCCCTTGGTTCGCAGGTTGGTGCTCAATCCACTGAGCTACACCAGCCAGGGCAAGGCTTTCAATTCCTTAATTCAGTTCAATAACTCTTGAGCATCTGTTACGTGCCAGATGCTGAGGATCTAATGGCAAATGAGAGAGGCTTGATCCCTAACCCTCACAGAATTCATGTTTTAACTGGGGATGCCGACGTAAAGCAAACTTACAATGAAATGAAACAGTTTCAAAGTGTCCCAAGTGCTATGAAAAAAGCGCATGAGGCGCTAAGGTCAATAACGATGGGGTGGTCGGGAAGGCCCCTCTGAAGCTGGGATCTGAAGGAGCGGCCGCCCAGAGAGCTGTGAGGGGTGGGTGCGCAGGAGGGCATTCTAGGGGAGAGAAGATGTGCAGAGGCCCCGACCCACATGCTCCAGGAGCTTGATGAAGACCCGTGTGACCGGGGCTCTGGAGAACGCCCTGGAGTGGACTCATTTGCCTTGATCCAAAGTGCCTGACGTATGGTAGATTGTCAGTGAGTACTTGTTGTGTGGATGGGTGGATGGATGGATGGATGGATGGACAGAAGGGTGCATTCTTTTTATCTTGTTCATGGGTGCTTTTGTGCTAAAATGGCAGAGTTGATTAGTTGCAGCCTACAAAGCCTAACATGTTTACTAACTGGCCCCTTCACTGAGAAAGTTTGCTGACCTTTCACCCATAAAGTGGGGACAACAATAATATTAACCTCTTCAAACAATTGTGCGGACAAATGGGAGGGGGATGTCCCTTGTCTGTCCCAGCGACTAGCCTCTATGTACACTCAACAGAAGTGAACGTTCTCCCCTGTTATTTCCCCAAACCCTTCTTTGAGCTCCGTGTCTGGCGCTCCTACGGACCCTCCCTGTTCCCTGGCGGGGGAAACGGGATTGAGCTCCCTCTGTGGATCCTCCTGAACATTGCATTTGTTTGTGGGGGGACTGCGGGTAGGATTGGGGGGGCGGTGCCTTGAGCACACAGACCCGCCAGTGCGATCCCTCTGCCGGCGTGGGGGCCGACTTTGGGTTCCATTAACATTAATTATGGCCACGCTTCATTTCAAGGGAGCGTGGATTCTTACTGCTCTCGCTGGAGAGCAGCCTAGAACGTGCCCCCTAATGAGAAGCTGTGCGTCTCTTGCACTGTGACACTGTGAGTGTGAGCATGCATTTAGATGGGAATTTATGTATCCTGGGGCAACGCAGAGAGGCAGTGATTTCCCGAATACCTGCTCACTGCAGGTGAGTGTTGTCTCGGGTGTTGGGCAAAAATACGAGTGCGCTGGGTGGAATTTCTAGATTCCCAGGGTGAAAGCCAGAAGCCTGGATACACGGGGGTGATCACGATGCCCTCCCCATAGTGCAGTGTTTCCCCATGGCGACACTGTTGACGTTTGGGTTGCCTAATTCTTTGGGGTGGGGTGCTTCCGCATACACTACAGGGTCTTTAACAGCTTCCCTTCCCTCTACCCACTAGGTGCCAGTCGCAACCCCCTCCCCAAGTTGTGACAACAAAAGATGTCTCCTGACAGTGTCCAATGTCCCCCGGAGGGCAAACCTGTCCCTGGTTGAGAAGCACTGGTAATCGAGGGGCCCGTGGAGGCTGATGCCTGAGTGAGTCAGGAGGCAGCTCCAGGAGGCAGCTGCTGTAGGACGAAGGGCTTAGAGGCCCCACGGAGTGGATTCAAATCTCTGGGCTGTGCTCTGCTAGCTGCGTGACCTTGGGCAAGTCACTTAACCTCTCTGGGCATACTAGCTGTCTCGAAGGTTGGTGTAGAGATGAAATGGGACGGTGTCGATGAAACACAGGCACAAGGTAGATTCCCTGCCAGGGTTTCTTTCCCTGTCGCCTCGCTGTCCCTCTCCCTTCCTCCTCCTCCCTTTCCTCCTCCTCTCCCTCCTTTCCTCCCTCCTGCCCAGGTTCTGAGAATCTCCCCCTCCCCACCTTTAGGTGATCCCTAGGGGCAAATGGGTGCAGGCCGCCCTCCAGGCTTCCCCCCTGCTCCTTCTTGTGTCTTTCTTCATGGGACTGAGCATAGCAGGGCTCATGTCAGGGTAAAGAAAAAGTTCCCCCTTGATTACTTCAAGTTCCCTTCAAAGAACCGTGCAGTTTTATAATTTGCGGCTTCATGAAAGAATTCCACCTGCCGCTCCAAAAAGAATAATAGATCAGTGAGGCTGGAACCTTAAATCCGATCATCCTCCTGCCCCCGTAACAGGCATTCGAATGAATATTTAATGAGCTGGCTTTGATAAGGAAGAGCTGCAGCTTTCCTGAGCCAGCCCCCAAACCACCCCGACCTCGGCGATGAATATTGGGGAATAACGTGCTTTCCAGCCCCCGAACATCACAAGCAATTCTGTGCCGAACTCATTTAATTCCGACTTAGAAGCAGCGGGTTGCTGGCGTCCGGGGAGCCCAAGCAGCTGAAGCTGGGCCGGCCTCCCGGAGTAATTGGTGTTTGTGCCTCACTTGTCCCCAGGGGAGTAGCCCCACCTCGCCTCTCACTCCAGAAGCACTTTCTCTGCTGCCTGCCCGTCGGGGCTGATAGAAAGTAGGAAGGGAGGGCAAAGGCTGGGAGCATGGTACCTGGACAGACTCCCCTTTCCTTTGCCCTGCCTGACCTGTCTCCCCCTCCCTTCCTCTCACTGTCCCTTCCTGTCCCTCGCCTCCCCCATTTTAAATGATAAAGGTAATCTGTGCCTGTAACAAATACAGATTTTACAAACATAGAGGGAAACAGCGAAAGGCACCATTCCCGCCCCCCCACCCCCGCCCCAGCTCCCATTTAAGTCCCGAAGTCACTGCTCTTAACTCTTCACTAGGAATTTGTCGGGAGAGTAGCAGCTAACATGCTGAAATCTTCAGCCGTCCAGGGTCTTTGGGGAAAAGGAACCAGCAAGGAGTGTGTGTGTGTCTCTCTCTCTTTATCTCTATCTCCATCTGTCTCTGTATCTCATCTCTGTGTGATCTATTTCTGCATCATCTCTATCTATAGCAATATCATCTTTATCCATATCTCATCTATCACTTATATCTGTATCATTATCATTTATATGCATATCAGTATTGTCTTTGTCTCCACATATCACCTATCTTCTATATCTATATCATTTATAACTATAACTATATTTATATATATTTTAAGGAATTGACTCTTGCAGTTGCGGGGGCCGGCAAGTCCAGAGCCTTCGTGGCAGGCTGCCCAGGGTGTGGGGCGGTGCCGGCCCCCAGGCTCTCCCACCATCCGCCCTGCTCCATGACCCCGCTTTCTGGCCAGCCCTGATCTGTACTTCGTAATGCATCTGAATGCTCCATTATTTCCTTCGCCCCAGAACACTCAGAAACTTCCCCATTTCCTTGTTAAATAAAAGATGAGAGGCGGATAATAAGATCCAGATGCCCTCAAGGCCTTCGGTGTCACCTGCCAATTTTTCTGTTGGTCTTTTTTTTTCTTCTTTAAACAAAACAGAAGCGATGGGTTGACGGTTTAGAGCAAGAGGCCATATTCAAATGATGTCATTACCTGTTGGGCTCCCTATGTTTTATTCACTCGCGTCTCTCCCTAGATACGGGGCTTGGGTTCACTCTCGCCGCGTCCTCGCAGGACGGCTTTTCATGTACCTCTCGAATGCCAAGGCCCTTTCCAGATCCACCCCCTTGAGAGGTAGAGGCAAACTCACTCTGTGACCTCTTTTCTTGGGATAAGCACTGGCCGTGGATCTAGACTCTTCACAGTCACGCACATTCAGAGTCTGTATCTCTCACAGGCCAGTGGTTCTCAGTCTGGGTGACTGTGCTCCCCAGGGGACACTAGGCAATACCCAGAGTCAACTTTGGTTGTTACAGTCGGCGGGGGGAGGTGACACTCACATCTGTTGGGTAGAGACCAGGGATGCTGCTCAGTATCCTGCAATGCACTGGACAGCCCCTCGTAACAACTGTCTGCCCCCAAAGGTCAACAGCGCCCCCTAAAGATGTCCACATCCCAGCACTTGTGAAAGTGTTCAATACTTTGCATGGTAAAAGGTACTTTGTGGATGTGACTAAGTGAAGGACTTGCTGACAGAGATAGTGCTGCCGTGATCATTCATGTACCAGTTTTTGTGGCCTAATGTTTTTATATCTATTTTCTCTCTATTTATTACCATGTATATTTCATATTTACAGCCATTACACTGACCGAGCCATTTTTAAAGCAAAGTCATATTTTCACATTTACATACCAATAAAAACTCACCCATTTTAGGTACAATTTGTGATGCATTTTATTAATTTTACAGAACCGTGCAACTTTCACCATATCCCAGTGTCAGAGTGTGTCCACCTCCCCGAAAAGGGCCCTCGTACCTATTGGCAGCTTCTACCCCGGCTTCAGGGGTCTGCTTTCTGTCCCTACACCTGTGACCGGGTCACTCTTAGTTCTGGTTTTCATGCAGAATGACTAATCCTGAAAGAGAAGAGGTGACACGTTCTGAATGTCCATTATGGGAATGTGGACGGGTGGCTTGGGCGAGTGATTTCACCTCTTTCAGCCTCAGTTTCCCCATCTGTGGGGTGAGGTTGATCATCGCAGGTGGTTTACGGGACGGGAAGTTGTAACTAGTGAATGCATTAAAAAAAAAAAATCAGCTTAGTTTTCTTCACACAGTGGGGACTCAGTGAAGTTTAGACGTTATGGTCACCACTTCACTTTGTCCTAACGGCTCCATGAGGCTGGTGTCAGCAGGCCCATTTTACAGATGAGTGCACTGAGGCTCAGAGCAGTGGGTGGAGGGGCTGGGAACGAGTTCCACGTTGCTGGATTTGGGAGCCTGGGCCCGCCCACCTCCCCAGCTGCCCAGATTTTTAAAGGCGAGGGCAGCCCCTGGCCCCGGCCATGCCTGGCGTGCTCCGAGTGCTTTGTTACGGCCCAGTCGGTCAGGAGCCAATTCATGCTGAGAGCACTTGACTGCAAATGTGGCTTCTGGGTTATGGTGGCAGTGAAGCGGATGGAAGCTGTCACCCGGCAGCAAAAGGCAGCTGTTGGCCATCAAACCAAGGCCAACCTTGGGTCCTGACATTAGCAGGATAAGGACTGGGTTAGGGACTTCTGCTTGGTATCCCCAGGGGCCCATTAGATCACCTGCCACTGTGCATTGAGAGTTAGGAAAGCGTGCCCCCAACCCATATTGTCCTGTGTCCCTGATTCCAAACACCGGATAGTTTCTCAGTATATAAGTAGACCTGTTGTGTAGCTGGGAGCGTGTTGGGGCAAGGCAACAAAGCCGATGTTTTTCAGTGCAGGTTGAGGCATCGGGGGATGGCCTTTGTCTGACCAGTCTCTGGTCCCCCACCTGGTCTTGGCCTCCTGTAGGAGCTGTCCCAGGGAGTGTGTCTGCATGCTTCTCTTCTGCTCTCAGGGCACCCCAGGACTGGACTTCTGTAGCACTTTCCATAGTTGTCATCAAGCTGTCCTTTCCGGAACGGACTCTAAGCCCCTAGTTCACAGTCTGGTTCACAGCTATACCCCCAGCATCTAACCCAGGGCCGGGCACATAGTAGGCCCTTAGGGAACATTTGTGGGACAAGTAACTAAAGAAAAGACCAGACACATGAGCCCTTCTGGCTTTACACTGCTCTTTAAGCTTAGATGTGGTAGCTTCAGGGAAAGTCACCCCAGCTCAAGGCTGTTTCCATTGTGTCAGGCAGAGGTCAGTAAGCCTTTTCTGTAAATACTTCAGGCTCTCGGTCCAGGTAGGCTCTGTTGCAACTGACTCCACCCTTACCGTGCAAAAGCAGTTAGAGATGATATGTCAGTGAGTGGACTTGGCTGTATTCCGATGGAGTTTTATTGCCGAAAGCAGGCAGTGGCCTGTATTTAGCCAGGGGGTCGTAGTTTGCTGACCTTGGGGTCAGAGGGCTGTGGACAAAACACTGGAAGATCTGGCGATGTAAAGCCTGGGCCCGGAGGAAGGTGGTCCGGATCACGTCTGTGGATTTGGAAAGGGGTTGTTTTTGCTCTGTGTGTGCGTGTGTGTTTGTGTGTTCAACAGAGCAGATCCTATGCAATGACTTCCATTGTAGAGGTCAGAACAAGTGAAACGGACCCAAGTTAGACAAACCCTGGTTGGAGATAAAAGCATTCTTGACCCTAAGGGAGTAATGACTTAGAAAGTGTCATGTCTCAAGCAAGGCTCTAAAGCAGGGGTCCCCGGACCCCAGGCCGAGGGGGTGGTCCGTGTATTGCCAACAGGGCTGCAGGTGGTGGGAGAACGTGGTCTGCGGGAATATCTTGACAGACATCTGGCTCAAAGGAGGTGCTAGTGATTTTCAGGATGAGTCAAAAAGCACAAGCAACAAGCGCACGGAATAGTATCCCCCCGAAAATCATGTCTACCCAGACCCTCAGAACATGCCCACCTTTGGGAGAAGAGTGTTTGCAGATGTGATCACGTTAAGGTGATGTCATTCTGGGTTAGGGTGGGCCCTAAATCCAATGACTGCTGTCCTGTAGGAAGAGGAGATGCCATGCAGAGACACATAGAGAAGACCATGTGAAGACTGAGACAGACTGGAGTGAACACTGACAAGCCAAGAACTGCCGTGGATTGCTCGGAGCAGTGGAAGCTGGAGGAGACCAGGAAGGACCCCTCCCTAGAGCCTTGGGAGGGAGTGTGGACCTGCCAACGCCTTGATTTTAAACCTTCAGCCTCTAGAGTTGTGAGAAACTAGATTTCCATTGTTTGAAGCCACTCAGTTTGTGGGAGTTGGTTCCAGCGGCCCAAGGAAACGGATGCAGGGGGTCAGACCGCCTGGCTTGCTCAGAAATATCAGTGGCTCGCACGAGTAGCACATGGGGTGGCGGGGGCATGGAGGGATTTCTGCACGTTATCTCGTGTGAGCTTTATACAGGGGCTGCAGGAGATGAACACTCTGAGATCAGTGGCGGTTAGACTCCTTTGGCTTTACCCGTACCACGCTCCCCTTCCAGGCTGGAAAGGTGATTCTCTCCTTGCCACTGTGGCTGGAGGCGGTCCTAGCAGCTGTGGCTCTTTGGAAAGCTGTGTTTCCCTCACTGGAGACGGTCCACGTGAAAGATCTTTCAGGGACACCTGCTGCTCAGGAAGCGTTCACCGCGAAGGCATGAATATGATTTCCCTCCACCCGTGAATACGAAATGTCCTCCTTGAATTCACATAATCTGAAGGTTATACATCCTCTCTTGGAAGCCCATCGGAAGCAGTGCAGACATCAAAAATGCCCTGTAATGAGACCCAGCTTTTACCCAGGAATTGCCCCAAATGCCTTCTGTTTATGCTAATGTATCCCGGTGGTAGGACTGTGCTGTTTTGCCTTTTTTCTCCACAGTTTCTTTGCAAAGCAAAGAGACTGGTTGATTGCACCCTGTTCTGTTTACCCTGCGCGGAGCAGGGTAATTTCAGTGCCGGCAGCCTGGACCCCGTGCCGTCAGAGCACACAGTGTTCAGATTGGGAGGGTGGGCGGCACCCCAGCAGAGCAGGTCTGGAAGAGACTGATACTTGTCCGGCCTGATTGCGCTAATTTCCTTTGGCCTCTAATCCTGCTCTCTGGGAAGATTGCTAGGTGGCTGTGTGTGTTTGATAAATTCAGCCTAGGCTAGGACGGGCAAGTGGTTTTTCAGCAGGTGGTGGAATTGCCTTTTAAGAACTTCAAGGTGCAATTTCTTGGCTATTTTCGCCGTGGCCAGGGGATCAGTGTCAGGAAGCATAAGCTCGTTCTCTCCTCTTCAGCTCGTTGGCTTCATGGCGGGGGAATGGCCTTGGCGAGGTTCTGGACATCCCTGCAGCCATCGCCAGAGCCAGACGCAAGTGAGGGGTGGGCAGGGCGGCTGTCAAGGGGCCCTTGACTGCTGGGGCTGGGCAAGTGTCTAGCGTCAGTGCCACGTTGGACTCCTTGCCCTGCATGCCTCGCTCATTCCGTCCTAGCCCTGGCCTCCCCAGCCCATGGTTCTTGCCCCGTCAGTGTCTGCCGAACGGACAAATTAGTTCCTGCTCTGCAGGTGAGGGAGAGAGACCGAGAGAGGTTCAAGAACTTGCCCAGGGTCTGGCACATGGCTGATCGGGATATTGTGATTCAAGCCCTGACTCCAGAGCCGTCTTCCCCTCCCTGACCCTGACCCTGACCCTGACCTTGACCCTGACCCTGGTTTGATCCTGGCTTTTTTTCTGTTACCCTCTGTTCCTGGGTGACCTTTCAGTAGGGAGTCAATGTCTTCGAATCCGGAGGGAATGAGAAGGAAACCAGTCTATTGCTGGAAACCTGCCCTTCCTCACTATTTCTCCAGCTGAGTCCAGTGGAGAGCTGGCCAGGTCCCCCCCTCCCCCACCCCCACCATCGTCCAGCTGTGTGTAGAGAAAACCGGCCCTGACTGTGTAACAACATAGCTCTGGAAGATCTCACTCCCAGCTACGCATCCCACAGCCAGGCAGGAGCTTATAAAAGGGCCACCGTGTGCCCGCCACCAGCTCCAGAAGTTTCCCTGAATCTCTGTTTGCAAGTGGTCGGAGCCTTTGACTTGGTCTCTGGGAATATTCCAGTTTGGTGGGGACACGGATAAAAATGATCCTTAATGAGGAAATTGGTTCTGCCCACACCTGGGAGTCCGGAAAGCCAGAAGTCCTGGTTGGACACCATCCACAGGCTTTGGAAGTGGTTCTGGGAGCTTCGATGTGGTTTTGGGAAACGGAGTCAGGCTGAATGGCCTGCTCATCTGGAGACGCCCCCTCTCCCCCTCCCCCCACTTTTTAGTTTGATGGGTCTATTTAATGTTTGGTCAAAGAACCTGGTTTTGGGATTCTCTAAATTACCCCTCCCTTCAACATTCAGTCAAATATTTGGGTGTCTATCATGTATCAGACACTGTGGGCATAGGTCTGGGGATAGAAGTGAAGTTAGACTTTGATGAGGGAGGTGACTGAATCCCACGCCTTTGGGATGGTAACTAACGGGTTAGCAAGTAGCAAGGAGAGGTACCTGGTGTTGGGATGGTCTGTAATGGAGAGTCACATTTGCCCCGTGATGTCAGGAGAGGCTTCCTGAGGGGAGTTATGATTGAATTGCTAGCCAAAAGTACAGAAGTTAACTGGAGGGATGGACAGAGGCAACAGCATGTGCAAAGGCCCTGGGGTGGGCCAGGAAGCGTGCTGCGTTTGAGTGAATGGAGAAGGGCGGTCTGGTGGGAGAAGGAGTAAGTGACAGGGGTCAGATCACGTGAAGACGTGGGAAACGGTGTAACAAATTACCCCCAACTGACCGTGGCTTAAAACAGTAGAAATTTATTTTCTTAGCTCTGGAGGCCATAAATCTGAGTAAGGTGTCAGCAGGGCCGTGCCCTCTCCGAGGCTCTAAGGGAGAATCCTTCCTTGCCTCACTCAGTTTCTGGCGACTCCAAGTGTCCCTTGCTTGTGGCCACATCACTCCAATCCCTACCTCATCTTCACCTGGCCTTTCTTTCCCTCTGCGTCTTCTCTTCTAGGTCAAATCTTCCTCTGTGTTTCCCTCATAAGGACACTTGTCATTGAATTTAGGGCCCTGCTGGATAATCCAGGATTATTTCGTCTCAAGATTCCTAACATAATTAAACCTACCGGATCTTTTTTCCCAAATAAGACAACATTCACAAGTCCCAGTGGATATATCTTTTGGGGAGGTAAAGAATTCAATATTTATTTTATGAGCCTTGGGAAGCTTCTATAGGGTTTTAAGCAAAGATGTGGCGTGACCAGCTTTACGCTTTTAAGAGTTTTCTCTTTTGCAGTGCGGAGAGAGGACTGGTGCGCGCTCAGGTGCCGCCAAGAGGTTCTCTCCTCAACCCTCTGGCGAGAAGTGTTGGTGGCTTGTCCTGGAGCCGCGGAGGGAGGGATGTTGAAAAGTGAATGGAGATAAACTGGAAGATGCTTTGTGTCATCTAGAATAATTTATTCCGTGTTGCCCTGCCTGATAGCACCGATGTGGTGAGTTGCACAGAAACCCGTAAGAGGTGGTTTCTGCCATTTGAATGAGCCGTTCTCCCTTCCCTGAGAGATGCTGCCACTTTCTCCCACACTGACGGTTGCCCCCATTAGGTAGCTTTCTTTTGAATGAATGCTTTCTTCTGTGCAGTTAACAGTGTCCTCACCTGGTTAAGTCCACGCCATGGCAGGAAGCCAATTAAAGCGTGGGCAGGCTTTCTCTATCTCCATATATCTCCATAGCATCTTTATTTTTCACTGACTTTTTATTTTCTTTTACAACAAGCAGGCTCGTTGTGCACAGGAAACATAAATAAGAAGGGCAATTTGGTGTTTACTGTTGGTTGCATGTAATTTGCATTTCATTGAGGACTGCACTTGGCTGTGATGTTGAGGTCAGATCCTGGCTGGGGAGGCAAAGTGGTTGGTGGGCAAGGATGACCACTGTCACACAGAATGTGTAGGGAGTGAGTGAGCGGAGGAGTGAGGCAGGTCGTCCAGCCCATGGGCTCTGGGACCTAACGGAACTGTGGTCAAATCTCGCCTCCACCAGCCTGTAGCTGTTTGGCCTGGGGTTGGCCACTCTGTACCCCCTCTGTAAAATGGAAGGCTGAGCATACCCACTTTGTGGGGCTGATGGGGAAATTACATGAGAGAGTGCCCTGATAATACTCAGGAAAAAGTAGCGATAACGTTAACTGACGTTTTACGTAAAAGTGGCGACGTGGGTTTACAGGTGTTTATTTGTTGACTGTCCAGCAATGCCATGGCCCATCGTGAGCACCGTGTTGAGGGTGGAGCAGACAGAACATCCAGGGGCTGTGTCCTCATGCCGCCGGGGTAGATACGCAAGAGGCACGTAGCCCAATAAACATACGCAGTGCCAGGCGATGGTAACAGCCCCAAAGAAAATGAGAACCAACGAAAGGGGGCACAGAGTGTGGGGAGAGACCTCCCAGCTCGGGTGAGGAGGTTGGGAGGGCTGCCCTTACGCGGGCTGTTGGGGCACAGAACTGAATGAAATGGTGGAACGAGCCGTATGGATTTCTGTAGACAGAGCATTTCGGGTGAGGGAATGGTATGTGCAAAGGCCCTGAGGCAGCCTGGCCTGTAAGCCCGCAGTGGCTCCAGGCTGGAGCTGGGCGGGAGATGAATAAATGTGGAGTAGTATAATGTCCGGTGGTGCTAGGAGAAAACCAAGGTGGGTGAAGGGACAGGACAGGACATAAGAGATTTCTGGAGCCTTTTGTGGGGGTCGGGGGCTTACAGCAAGGAAGGCGTCTCTGAGGATCTTGACATCAGGACCGTGTGCGTTTAGCTTGTGTTTGGGAGATGCTCTGTAGCACCCTTTTTGCACTTCTGTATTGAAGGGGATGGTGGTGCGATGGTGGTGGGTGGGTGCGGGGGGGCCGCCCCAAAGTTTCCACCAGGTTCCACTCTGTGAAATGAGTGGAGGCGTGGACGGAGCTAGGAAGGGGCAACAGATGTCGTGATTACAACGAGTTCTCTGGGAGGACTCACAAGGAGCCACCGATGGGGGGACATCTCAGGAGCTTCACTGGAGGAAGGGACAGAGGGGGCATGTTAGTTTCCTAGGGATGCCATAGCCAAGCACTGCAGACGGGTTACCTCATAGGAACTCAGTGTCCCAGTTCCGGAGGCTACAAGTCCCAAATCAAGGGGTTGACGTGGTCAGGGCTGGAGGAGGGCTCTGTTCCAGTGCCCTCCCGTAGCTTCCGGTGGTTTGCTGACCATTGCTGGTATTCCTCGGTTTGCAGAAGTATCGCCCTTACCTCTGCTTTTATCGTCACATGATTTCCTCCCTGTGTCTCCCCGTATGTGCACCTATGCCCTAAGTTTGTCTTTTTATAAGGTCACACGTCACATTGGGGTAGGAATCACCCCCCACTACTCCAACACGGCCTCATCTAAACTTAACTGATTACATCTTCAATGACCCTATTTCCAAATAAAGTCCCATTCTGAGGTCCTGGGGCTCAGAACTTGAGCATATTTTGGGGTGGGGAGGCACACGACTCAGTCTATAACAAGGGACTTAAAATCTTTTTATGGAAGTCTAACATGCATACCCAAAAACACTCATTAGTAAATGTACAGGTCCTTGAATTTTTATCAAATAGACACACCTGTGTAACCAGCGGGATTAAGAATCTGAATATTCCCAGCGCCCCAGAGCCCCTCCCGAGGGGGCCTTTTTATTTTTCATTATGTACCGTTCTGTGCTGTATTAACACTTCAAAACCGTGTGGACTTCCTCTTACAATAAAACCAGATGGAACTTAAAAAATAAAGAGCCCGGGCCTGTGGCACCCGCGAAGAAGTTGCTCACGAAACCCCTCCATCGAGGGGCGGGAGGGCAGTGTCCCTCATGTCTGTGCTGGGTGCTTTTCAGTGGGGCCGCCGTGCCCCCCACCCTGGCATCCTGCAGAATGGTCAGAGGTGCATCAAAGTATCGATCGGCTTCGTCCCCCGGGTGCCTGGGGCAGCCAGAGTCCCCTCATCTGTCTGTCCTGGTGCATACATTGTGTCACGTTCTGCATGTGCCATGAGGTGACACGTGCCATCTCAGGAAACCCTCCCAGCTACGCAGAAAGGCAGGTATTGCAGTCGGTCCCTTTTTACAGGTGTGGGGGCTGAGGTTCTGCAGGATGACGGCCCAGGTCCAGTGTCTTAGGGGTTTCTTGATGTCACCTGGATGTGGCAAGGGGAAGTCATGGCTGTCTTTGGGTTTGCAGTCCCTCGGCCATTGACACACTAGCTAGTCCCAGGGAGGGCCGGTGTGAGAAGGGCCTTTTTGGGAACGGCGCCCTCTATGCCAGTCCAGTGCCTCCCCTGAAGTGGGTCGGCAGCGTCACTGAACTAGAAGAGGTGGTCGGCTGCAGAGCTGGGCTCTGCGTTTCGTCGCTACACCCTCAGTGGCTTCAGGAGATGGCCTCCAGCCATGCTAGGACAGAGGCCACCTCTCCGTGCTGGAGAGGAACTCAAGGCGCGGAGAAGCGGTTCCAGGTTGGTCAGACTCCAGCCTGCGTTCCTCTCGGAGTCCGCGGCGGAACTTAGCTCAGGCTGTTCCTAGATGATTTTGGCCATGGTCGCTTCGGAAAATTCGTGTGTGCTGTGCCTCTGAGCGGTCCCCTCCCCCGGGGGTTCCCCATCCACCGGTTTCTTTACAGTGCAGATAATGCGCCGACCGTGGGTGGGGTGGGACCCCAAAGCAACACAAGCTGGGCCCAGCAGCCTCCTCAGAGTGGCAGATGGCACTTTGCTGAACTTCAGCAGACCCAGGTTTTATAGCTCCTTCGCTAGTGGTCATAAACTTGGCATTTGCTTTTGGTACTTGGGGAGCCCTGAACCTCTAATTAAATTGGATCTGAGCAGGTGGAGAGCACACAGCTAGAGAAGATAAGTGACA
>PVJD01010607.1:0-52294 GCA_004026545.1 Mormoops blainvillei
GGGGAGTTGAGTCGCTTCTCTCCACCAACCCCCTCCTGGCCCCGGGGCTCCCGCCGGTGACCCCCTGAGTGGACATGACCTGCTGGATGACTGTAGACCTTTCACTGAGTGTGCAATCATTTCCCATGGAGGGTGGTCGGTTCGTTATTTTTAGTTAACCACATTTCTCGATACTCAAATGTTCTATTAAAAAACCGAGTGTGAAAAAAACACTTTACAACTGTAGAAGGGAAGAAAGAATATAAAGTGACCACCTTCAGGTACAGCAGTATTGTTTGTTTAAAAGAGAATTATTGTACGATTATTAAAAAATGGAATAATCAACTAAATAAAAAAAAAGCTGTTAGTAAGTGTCGGGCGTGTGGGCGTTACCTTGTGTCTCAAATAATCTGTATCCGGTTGGACCAACTGGGAACCATTCGAGTTTTAAATGTTAGATTGCAAATACATAGGCCTTACAGCCTGTCAGCCGAACTAGGGAGAAAAAAAAGGCAAATACTTAACTGCAAATTAGAAACTTAGAATATTGCTGTGTATCTTCCTTTCCCTCCACCACCTTCTCCACGCAGGAAGATAATGAAATTTATTGCATAGCTGCTGTCATTCAGACACTACGCTCTCAGGAGATACACCAGGGAATAATACAAGCTTGTTCTCCGTCACCAAGTGGGGCGTTTTATGGGGAAAGTTAAGACATTGAACCCGTCATGGCAAAAATGACAAGAACTATGACAGCGACGTTCAGGATGTATGGACGCTGCTCAGATGTATGCTTTGGGCACCTAAGAAAAATGTTGCAAAGGCTCCCTCTGCCATGTCCCCAGCCGGCGCGCGCTGGAGGCCGACCACCAGGACACGCCCCGTGGCCGGAGCCCAAGCCCTGTATCTCTCTCATCCTCTCTGCCAGGCGACTTTAAACGGACACCACGCCATCCCTTTACCTTCCACGACCGACAGTAAGTGTGCACCCTTAGTAGGCCCTCTTAAAAAGTACTGACAAGTGTTCCAGTCTCCATGCAAGTAGGGACTACTTATTAAAAGAAGGTGAAGACTCTGGCCATTTTAAAACACGGCCATAAATTCTTTGACACCTCTCATCCAGGAGCGTGTGCTCCTCGCTCGCTGCTTGGATCTGGGCGGTTGTGTGGCCAGTTTATCCAACTGATTATGAAGAGGGCAACACTATGGGATTTCCGAGTCTGAACCACAAAAGGCCTTAGGACGCCCGCCTTCTTCTCTGGAGCTCCGGCTCTTGGAGCTCCGAGTCACCACCTAAGAAATCTGAGGCCACCGTGGTAGGGCCACCATGCTGGAGAGGTGACGGGTAAGCTCAGTGGAGCCCAGTGCCCTAGACATTCCTGCTGAGGCAACTGACACATGAACAGAGCTGTGTTGCACCGTCCAGACAAGTTCCTGTGCCAGCTGTGTGCCGCCCAGCAGCCTCTGTCAACGTCACACGAAAGCGAAGACTCACCCAGCCAAGCCCACCCTGAACTCCTGACCGTAGAGATTACGCGGCGTAATAAAACGCCCACTGCTGTTTAAGGTCAAGGTGAGTGATCTGAACTAACCACAAAATTTCACCAAACAAGATTTATGTCCCTTGCTTTGTCTCGCAGTGACGGGGCGGGGAGTCTTACATGTAGCAAAACTGACAAAGACGACGTGCCACCTTTACACGTTCAGGGCTCCTGTGCCACGAGTTTACTGGCAGGCATGGCAACGGCACTCCTCCCTTGGCTGACTGCACCGAGTGTGGCTGTAGACTGGCACAGAAGTCCAAGGCGTCCAAGTGCGACCCTCATCCCCACCCTTTCGCCTGGTCATGCTCTCAGACAGGCCGTCCCAGCCACTGCGATGTCTGTACAGTCACAGAATGTCCCCAACCCCCCGCACTGAGCTGTTGTGTCTGCACCATGGTAACCCTGCCTGAGAAGGTTCGTCTGGTGCACTTCAGACCTCCGGACCTTCCCAACAGTCCAGCCTCTCGTGGGGACCAGACAGGGGAAGATGTTTTGATTTCCACTCTGTAGCCTCTATGTCCCTTGGCAACTAGGGAGGGATGTGAGGAGGCCCACAACAGAGGCGTCGGTGACGGAGCTGACTGCAGCGGGCAAGGAGCGGGAACAGAAAGGGAGGGTATTTGGTTGCCACAGCAACACCAGCAAACACTCGAAGGAGCGGGTGTGGCCCAGGATGTAACGCAGTGCCACTGGGTTCGAGCAGCGACTGGAACGTCTGAGTGTAGCTGCGTTCCTCCCCGCAGAGCCCTGGCCAGGCCACGAGCAGGGGCTGCCGGGACCCTCAGCAAGGCTCGGATGGAGACAGGCGGGAAAGGGGCAAGTGGGCCGCCCAGGGGCGGGTTTCCCTACCCCGGCCCCAGAGCGGGGCCTCCCAGAAGACCTTCGGAAAACCCCATAAACGGCCAAAGCAGACCCGACCTACAAGTTACTGTTTGTCCCCCCAAACCCGGAGCCCGACATTCGTCCAGGTGTGGAGCAGGCTTCCCTGCTGAAGTTCGCCTCCGGCCCTCCCCTCGCTGCCTGCGAGTCCCCAGGGCGGCGTTCTCACCGGGGCCTGGGCCCGGGGTCGCAAGGCCCCCGCAGCCCCCCGGACGGAAGGCGGGCGTGCGGTGGGCGTGAGCGGCGGGAACGTGGGCGGCGGCGGGCTGGAGAGGCAGGTCTGGGAAAATGCTGGACCCAGGAGAGGCAAGACCACGGACACTGGGCGTGGGGGTAGGGCTGACGTGCCACGAAGAGTTGACTTAGTACACAAGGGACCCATGGCGAGGCGGCGTCTGTGTCAGAAGCCCAGGGGGTGGAGGACGCTTTCACTACGGGGATTCACAGAAAACCTGAAAAGGAAGCCACGGCGAGGGCACCTGCTGGCCGGTTATCCGTGAGGAGGGAAAGGAGGCCTGGGGCTCCCCCTAGAGGCTGGAAAACAAAGATCGCCAGAATCCGACCTGGCCTCCGGACCAGTCTTTGAGACGCAACCCCTCGCCAGCCTCAATTCTTTCCAGTCTCATTTCACCTTCCCCTAAGCATTAACTAACTAGGAAACTCTTGTCTAAGCTGCAGCATGAAGGCAAACTGGAAAGAAGTGGTAGGGTTTTATGCGAATCCGAAGCACTAATAGGGTGATGCTGGGCACTTAACTGAGAAAGGAAGAAAATTCATCCATTAATAAATACGTATTACTAATGAGTACCGAGCTCCAAGCTCTGCTATGGGAAAGGAACTCACACGGAATACTTTACATGCTAAGTGCTTCCAAGGGTCACTAAAGTGACCCTCGCCAAATGCTCAGAGCCACCCTGCAAATAGGAACATTCCCCCCGCTTCACGAAGGGGCCCTGATATGCTCAGCGCCTGCCGACATCTTCCTGAGCGAGAAGTGCACGCGAGGTCTGGGTCCGATCACGCTGTCTGTGAGCAAGCCTGGACACACACGTGCCTCGAGTGTCACGGAGGTTCACTGTGGGAGGGTCAGGCTTGAAAACACACACAGAGGTGCCTTGGTACGTGCAGGAACTTCATTCGCATCCAGAGGGAGCCTCGCTACTCTCTCCCAGGCCGCAGCCGCAGCCGCAGCCTGGGGTCCTCTGCTCCACTAGGGCAGACTGTCCAACTCCGCAGCCGCTCTGGGTGGCGGCAGGCTGCTTACCGATGAGCACGCTCTCCGGGCAGGGCCCCGGGACACGCTCTGGCACTAACAGGACCCCCTAAAACTGTGGTTAAGTGACATTATCCTGTTGCCACAGTTTTGTTTGTTGTTTTTTTAAATGAAAAATACTTAATACTTAGAATCAGGATCACATTCTAACAATTTAATCTGGGGCCTTAAACGGGAACACGGCATGGCTTTAAATGAAATTTTATTTAAAACAATGCCAAAGGTCTGGAGAACACTTAACTGCATATGAGGATGTGGGTGTCTATGTGTGTGTGAGACAGAGAGAGAGAGAAACACCAACGAGTTCATCAGGATAACTCGACGTTTAAGCCAAAAAGTGCATGAAACCTCTAGAGCCAGCCAATCACCATCCCCGCTAAGCTAGCTGCAGGGCAGGCACTTCGCATGCACTGTAATAAACACACCAAAGCCCTCTACGGTGGGGACCATCCTTCCATTCGACAGATGGCAGAATTGAGCCTTAAGCCGCTAAGGGACTTGCTCTGCATCACGTGCCTTCATCTCAGGTTGGGCTGTCTCGTAGGTTCTCTACCTTGTCTGACCAACAGCTACTCTTTCTTCCCCACCCGTGGGGAATAGACATCTTGAACCACAACGTGCCCATCTGTTAGCGGGGCTAAAGCACGCCGGAACATAAAACCGACTACCCCTGCACTCAACGGTCAGCTTGAAAAATCAGTCATTCTGATACAACGCACTCACGACCCACTGTCTCCCATGCTGGCCCTGCATCGTTGTCACTTCTTGGGCTATTATTACAGAACCAGTCAAGGCACGAAGGTCAAGCGCCCACAGGTCGGCGCACCCACCCCCGACCCCACGCACGGCAACCTCTTTTCCTTTCATTGTCACGTCATAAAAATCTGGATGTGGAATTTAATTCGGCAAAATTCATAGTCTTATCCAGGCAAGGCACGGGTAAGGCAGTGCCAGAGCTCCAAAAGAGAATGAGGGCATGTTTCCGGGGCCACCTCTCGGGGTGCGAACTTCTATCGCGTCTGAGGCTGCCTGGTCCCAGGGGTCAATGAGGCCAGAAATCTAGCCTGTGCTACACTTTCGAGCCATGGTCTCAGGCTGGTTTGCTCTCCCTCAGACCAGGGGGTGCTGGTCTCTACTTCAAAAGGCATCAAAGGGCCTAATGGAGCCCTGGGTTCACCTGCCTTCGAAGAGTTTACAGTTGAGTAGGTCACAGACAAGAACAATGTAACCAAACGTCAGTCACCTGGATTGAGTGTCCTAGGAGAGGACACTAACAGCCAGGGACACAGTAGCATTCTTAAGAACAGCTCTGTGACCACGGAGAGCAGGAGAGGGGGCTGCGGAAGTGAGCAGGTTTCGGCATGTGGGGACAGAAGGCAGGCAGTTCAGGACGGGACGGTGTGAGTGGAGGTGGGGGGTCAGAGCAGTGCCCTCGGGCGGGAAGGGGGCTCCTTCGGAAGCAGCGGGAGGTCAGTGCAACAGGCTGGCTGGGCCGGGACTGGTCTGGCCGTTAAGGACACACGGAGCCCGTGAGCTCGGTTCCCAGTGACTCGAGGAGAGCTGTGTTTTAGGAGGAATGAGGCGGACTCAGTGTGCCGGTGGGGTGGGGACAAGAGGGAGGAGTCGGGACCTTGCCTGGCCGTGTGCCCATGGCCTGTTGAGGAGGTGACAGCAGCCTGAGCTGGGGGGAGAGAGCAGAGCTGATGGACAGAGGAGTGACGGACATGAGAGGTATGTATGAAGGGGACACGGTGGGTTTCCTATAAGCACTGAGAAACTAGCGTGGGGTACGACTTCCCTGTGAGTAAAAGCCAGAGCCATTACCGCGGCTGAGGACACCCGCGACACCCCCCAATCCCTCTCTGCCCTCACCCCCTCGCTCCGCCTGTCCCTGCCATGGTGGCCTGGGGGCTCTTCCCTGAAGACATGCCAGGCCCTCTCGCACCTCACGCCCGCCCCTCGGGGCTGCTTCCTCATCCACCCGGGACTCACTGGGCTCGCCGCCCTCCTACTCTCTGAGGGACACACGAGACCTTCCCTATAGAAACCAGCACCTCCCCGTGCCAGGCCACACCTCACCCCCTACCCACATCTTAATCTCCCTTGTAGACTCGTCACCAGAAGACAAACATTTCTGGGTATGTAGCCTGTCTCCTTAACCTCTTTCCAAGCTCCACGAAGACAGAGACTTGGTTTTCTTCACTGAAGAGGTGCTCTGTGACTATGTGACAAATGAAACAATGACATGACCAGCCTCGTTGGTGTTTCTTGCTGCACTAAAGTCAGGGAAGTGCAGATATGAACTGTAAAGCCCTGGGACACAGCGAGTCCCTTAATACTAGAGTGACTTGCAATTAGGCGGGACGACCCATAGAAGGAAAGGAGACAGTGAGAGGATTTGATCTTTTGGAGACCCTTTCAAGCCGACAAAACGAAGAGGAAAGAACAGGGAGCTCACTGGCAAGCAGCTGAATGCAGAAAACACGCACGCCTCGGGGCGCATTGACCACCGGGCTAGATTCTGAGGGGACCATGTGCATTCAAGCCCGGGGACGCTCAGGCTCTGGCGGACAAGGACAGACCCATATTTTCTAACCTAGTCTTACCCTGCTCCAGCCCCGAACCCCCAGGGTGCCTGTGGAAGGCGCTGTGAGCGTGGCCCAGGGTGTGAGGAGGTTCTCACCACCAACACGTGCCCTTTTTTCCCCTAAGCCAACCACTGGGCGACCCGAAACATGAGGGCTGCCGAGAGGTGGTCTTCCTGGGGCGACATAATGCAGCTGTTTATTGGTGGAGAACCTTCTCTCCACCCTCCTCCCCAGCCTGAACCCCTCCTCAGCTGGTTGGCCTGAATCTAAGAGCCAGCTGACCGGTGACTCATCCTGTCATTTAAGTTTGTCCATCAGTGGAAACCAGAGCTCCAAAGTCTCTCTCCAGGACTGTCCCTGGGGAAGCTATTAGGCAGAAGGTTGCCTTGCCAGACGTCTCAGGCCAGCTGGCCTAAGTGGCATTTGCAGGGGCATCTGCTTATACTCAGGGACTGGCATGAGCTGCGGGCCCTGGCGGGGAGTCTAGGAGGCTTGTACTGAGCTCTCCTACCGTCAGTTACCAAGAGAGCCGCGAGGAGGCCAGTGAGCGCCCTGAAACGTAAACAGGTAGAGAGGCCCATCGCTTCCCCATATCGGTCGGGTCTGGGCTCACTCCGGGCCAAACATCACGTGGTAGAAAGCATATTACACATTACATTTGCAACGGAAAACTGGGACCCCTGTCCCAACTTGTGCTTAATTATACGAACTCCAATTTCTCTACACCCTCCCTGTCACTCAAGTGTCTTCATCTGTAAAATGCAGGGAAAAGACAACATAAAAACACAAACCTATCCTTGCTCTGCCTAACCCTCGGGTAGCAATAAAGCATAAGAAAGCACTTTGGAAACCATAAAGAAAATGTCAGGGAATACCCTTTTTACTCTCAAATGTTTATTTCTCATCAAAAACAACTCTCCCAGCGTCCAGCTCACATGCTCAGCTTCCCATTCCCCGTCCTTCCCGACGGCTCCTGGGCACGCGGCGGTCCCCCCAGCCCTCGTGCAGCCGGCCGTGCCTGCCGTGGCCGGCGCCCCTGGCGAGGCGTCCCCAGCTGCAAAAGCTCCCTCCAGTGCGCTCAACACGGCTTCAAAGGAAATGTCCAACTCTCACCTGGCCCTCAGACTGATTTTATCAGAAAGCAAAAATATTCTCCTTCTCCCAGTGCCCGCCCGCCCCTGGCTTCCTTCCGTCGGCCGTGACGGCCTGTGCGGGCGTGTAAGCTTAGCGCAGAGACATCGTCCTTGACGTTGCTCCCCGCTGCCCTTGGCACAGACTGTTACCCACCATTTTCCTGCGTACACCTGGGCATCTCCAGAAGCGGGCCTGAGCCTCTCAGTCCAGTCATGGGACCTAAAGAACCGTTCTTCACCAGACCGACACGTGGTGCCCTTTCTATGAAGGGAGAATGTGGACACTGCAGACCTGTTGTGAGGAGTCACTAAGACTGCATCTGCCAAACACGCAGCCCATGTTGGCTGAGTTCTACCCTCTAGCTCAGCTGGGTGGCCCACTGGTGTCCAGGGTCGCTGGCCTTTTCCCATCCTCCCACCATATCTTCAACCCTTGTCTTCCCTTTGCCTGGACTCCCCTCCTCCTCTTTTCGTTTCCTGCCCAGGAAGGCCAGACGCATCCTTCACGGACCTTCCTCCCGAGGCCACCCACCGCCGCACCCAGCCACGGTGCCTACGTCCTCTTAACTGCAAAGGGTTCTTACACGTTACCTCCTCAACTCACGAGACTCTCAGTCTCAGCCCCTGCTCCAGTAATATCACCCCTTCCAGCACACTTCCGCGTTTATCTTCCTTATACACATCACAGACTCAACGGTTTCTACATCAGTCACGCACGTCTGGATGTGGCACAGGCAAAGGGAAAGCCATTTGGAAGCAATGGGATGATGTAAACAAGGAACGAGATACCAAAGGCACCTCCCATTTCGTGCGCTGATTCTTTAATGAGCATCTTACAACCTTACAAAACAACTGGCTGTAACTGTTTACACGAGGCTACATAGATCGGCTCCTTTCACTGTGTTCCCATTCGAGCCATCCCCTGCGGTGCCGACGGACAGGCTTACCGGTGACCTCGCAGAGCAGAGAAAGGGCAGGTCCAATGCCTCGTAATGGACAGAGGGAAGGAGAGTCAGGAGCAACTTTTTCCTTTCACGTACACGTTTGTCTGCTGCCAACGAGTCTGTCCTGCTCATCCGTCCCCTCGCCTCCACGGTCAGGGGCGGCCCGCTCACTCCTCAGGAGCTGGCCAGCGCCAGCCAACCCGGGCTCCAGAGCCCCTGGTTGCCCGGAGGAAGAGGAAGCAGAGAAGCGACTTTGGGACAAAGCAGCAGGTGGGAGGGGTCCTGAGAGAAGCCTTCAGGCTGCGGCCCAGTGGGTGCGCAGGAGCCGGAGAACGCAACGTCCCATGGGGCAAAGGGGAGCTGACATCTGCAGTCCTTCACGTTAATTAGCGACTGCAGGGCCTCAAAACACTAGGTCCCCCCGGGGCAAGGGCTGAAAGAGCCGGCTGTCTCTGAGTGGCCAGAGCTGAGGGCTCTCCAGCCACCACAGAAGTCGTCTGCTCACCATCCCAAGGCAGTGGTGAACTGCAGGTGCTGCCACCAGAGAATAAAATATCGTTTACATCTCTCCCGTGGGGAGGCTGAGCCCAGGCCCACGCCAGCGCCAAGCATGGGCTCCGCCCTTCCCGCGCGGGACCGTGCCGGGGCACCCAGCGTACGGCCTCCGTCTCCGGCCAGGCAGGGTCCCTCCACAGAGCTAGACACCCTCTCAGGAATTCGGATACTCTCCCCAAGAAAACAATTTTACATTTTTTAAAAAATGGAGAATCTAAACGCTTCCTTTTCCTGTTCCATATGAAAGCCTGCCAGCAACCCTGAAATAAATATTTATTCTCTTCTTGGGGGCACTAGGTGGGACCCCAGACAGCGCACAGTTTCTAGCCTCTCAGGTCCCTCACAGCTGTGAGCAGAAAGGGTGGGAGTGGTTGAGGGACAGACGCTGCTCTTTCCTTTCCCCTGTAACTCAGCCCAAATAAACATGGGTATATCCCCCCGTCTTCTTCGTCCCACCCCAGAACGGTCTCCTTTCCTGCACAAAACCTGGCTCAAGACAGTGGTGGGCCATGTTTCCCCTTCCTGCTTGCAAAGCCACGGCCACAGTGTTGACAAGAGAGCCAAGGAGCGAAGGTGGCCCCCTAGTTTTTGCCTGTTCCTGGCTTCCACTGGAAAAGAGGCTTCGAGGGAGGTGGGCTTCCAGCCCGTTCTGTGATGATAAACTGGGGTGTCAAACAACAAATTAGTTCCTTACTCTCACTCCCCGGGGCCTAATCCAGAAATTGTTACCAAGAAACACAACGGTAACAGGCCTTGTGCAGAAACAGTTTGCCTGGGACTTAAGTAGAGGCAGGTTAACATGGTCACGGAATGTCCGGCTCATCTACTCAGCAAGAAAGAATAACAAAATGGACCCTAAATAGTTGAAATTCTTCTCTCTCCCCACAGAGGTCACCCTTGCTCCACGTGTTTCTGTAGCCTGCGCAGACCGAAATCTCTGGGCCGCAGATCTGACACATGGCGCCTGAACAGAATTTACCTCCGGTTCCGCATTATTCAAAGGATCGGCTTTGGCGCCTGGGGCAAAGCAGGGTCTCCGTGAGGCAGTTCGTCCTCCTGCCCCAGGCCCTGATCGCCCGGCCCCGATCGCCCGGCCTCTGCTCCTCCGTCCCCTCCTCTTCTTCCATCTCCTCCGGCCTGCCCTCCCTGTCGGCAATTGCCCTAACGTACTCTTCCCCGGAAAATCAGCCGTCGGTCATGTGGCTGTGAAGATGGGCAGGCCTGGGGACGCAGGAGGAGGGAGACCAGAGGCCAAGTCTGAGGAACGTGTGGGTTGCTGTAATCTTGGTGAGCGGAGAACGGGCCCTAATACAAATGTGTTGACTGACTGGCTGGAGGACAGCCACACTTGGAACGGCACATGTGAATGTGCAGAAAGGCCTGGGTCTCACCGACTCCCACCCAGAGCTCTGAGAAGTGAAGGGAAGTTAATGTATTCTTCCTGGATGGCCCGTCATGCACAGGGACTCCCACCCAGCTTCCCACACCTGTCCGTGCCATCGTTCCAACCCCCCACCTCCTCCAAGTAGGCCCAGCTCCCTGCTCCCAGCTCCCAGCTCGCACAAAGATGACCAGCTGCCACATTAGCACGGAGAACCCCATCTCCTCTGCACCCTCTCCTTCTCGGCCTTCCTCGCCGCCTGCCAAGCCCCATCAATACAAACATGGCAGAAGGACTTGCCTTTCCATCCTCGAGCCCTCAGCGTTTATTTCAGATGTGTGAACTTCACAGCAGCATGTGTGGAACAATGGATAGCTTTTAGCTTAGTAGACAGCAAAAAATATAATATATATAATATATTTCTATAATTATGTTTAAATACTTATCAAGAATAACTAACCTCATTCTTACTAAGGGAGACTACACAAAAGACAGCGGGAGAGCCCGTTTAGAGTAGACGTGTCCCGAACGGTGGCACATCATCCCAATCGGGTGTGAAGACAGTGTCGCAGGCCACGTCTCTCCCGGTGTTTTGGTGTACAAGTTGGGTGGGCTGAAGAGCGGGCAGCGGGTCTAGTGGGATGTAGGCAGGAGTTGAGGATGGAGTTGGAGAGAATATAAATGAGGGAGGAGGGTCCTTATACACCTACCATATTTCTCCTTCTACTTTTAATCAACTGCCTCTTTGAACAAACCTCTGCCTACAGCTCTTCCTTACTTGAGCTACTGGATGTGACGGGTGGCACCTATAAACATCCTCCCGTGTTCCTTAGACGCGCCTTCACGCTCTTCCTTCATGTCGCGCACTTCCTTCTCCGTTCACCTTTGGTTTCCCTTTGTGGGGGCCTCCTTCTTCCTGCCTCCAGGGCAGCGGGAGCGGGGGCTCCGTCCCCAGTCACTGGTTCTCTTCTGCCTTGGGGTCTCGGCAGGTGCATTCGTCCAGGTCACAGTCAGCCGCAAACGGGATGACCTAGGGGATCAAGGTACAGATGAAACAGCCCACTTTTTGTGCCAAGCATCACACTTCTCTCACCGGGACTCGGAGGAAGTGTAGGGTTCCATGTTACCACCACAGCACTGAAATGAGCCCTCAGTTCCCACACTCGCACGCCAGGTGCTTTGCTTTCTTCATTTAGAAAGCGGGCAGCCCAGCAGCAACTACCCCAGGGGACATTTGTGTGATTTAAAGAAGGTGATGGTACGAAATATACACGTCCTTGGACCTGTAACTCCTCCTCCCAATGCCACCACTAATGTCTAGAATGGCTGCTGCTAATGTTTTTGTTGCTTCAGTATCATCAGAAAATCTCTTCCAAGTCGGTAAGATGAATGTTAGTGTTTTCTTTTCACAGAGAAGGCCAAGAGAGGTTATGTGACTTAACTCCAGGTCACAACGCACGATCTGGAAAACCGAGGCTCTGCAGCCCACCTCTGTGACTCCTACTCCCCACCCTTCCTCGGGGCGAAAGGCCCACCTTCACCATCCTCAGAGCACGGGGTTTTGCCCTCCTCAAGCGAAGGCTATACTTTGGCTTGGTGAAACCATGCCTCTCTCTGCCCATTGTCTGCGGCTGGCCTGCCTCCCCGCTATGTAATTATCCCTCCTTCATGCCAGAGATGCGCCAAAAAAGTGTGCACTGTTTGCACTGCTACCAACAGAATAAACGTACTTTTGGGATGTTCATAACTAGCTTCAGAGAGCTTGGGGCGTTTGGGACACAGGATGTAAAAGTGGCAGAGGTTTCTGCCCTTTGGGCATGGAAATCAAACAAGGTAAAAACAGATATGTTTTCATAGTCCAACTATACTAGGCAGAAATACCATCTCTTGCATATTTCTGATTCATCCAGTTGGCCAACTAGCATCAAATAGCTTTGGAGCACTTAGTTTTCTTAATCCACATTATTGCAAAATTTCGGCCTATTGAATTTCATAGGTTTAGCTTAAGGATACCTGCTAATTTCATAGAACCCAGAGCAAAAGAAATAAAAGGCAAAAAGGACCGCTGCTCAGGCTACGGTCTCCAGGAAGCTGCAGGTAGCTTGTGGCGGCCACTCAGCCGATGCTTACAATATGCCGATAACACACTTCCTAGGATTATTAATGTAATGACGAAGCCTAATAACTGGGTATCACTTCACTGGTTATCGTGCCTCCCCAGTAGGGGCGGCCATTGCCCGCTGCCTACAGAGACGCTTCCTGGGTGGTAAGCAGGTGTGAGTCTTTCAGGGGCAAAAGCCCCAGCTTTTCTGAAGGGGTCGCTGGGCTGACAATGAGAGAATGAGTATTTTTAAGAATGTAGCCTAAAAACCACTGCCCTCGACCCTGTCACTTTAGACACCCCCATGTCTGCTCACTGTCATTCCCTCTCCTTGACTGTTGAACAAAAAACGATGAGGATAGACCGAGGAGAGTGCGCCACAGTGCCCGGCCCGGTCCCCAGGGCGGCCACCGGCCCTGCCCACCCCACCCAGGCGCCCTCGCTTACCTTCTTGGAGGAGAGAGTGGAGGAGCAGCAGTCGCCCCCGTCGTAATGGCAGTAGGCCCGGTTGTTGATGGTGTCACACCAGCCGTCTGCTTGGAAAGGCTGGCAAGAGGGTGAGAGTTCAGTGTCCGAGTCCAGCTTCGTCCCCGCTCCCTCTCGCCCCGCCCCCAGCACAGCCTGCCGTGCTCAGGAGCCAGCTCGGGGGGCACTCAGGGGCCAGGACACAAGTGACTGCCCGCACGTTCTCAAGCAGCTGCAGTCTCAATGCGAGGCCCTGGGGGCTGAGGAATTATCGCACTTCACCTGCCACACCTGCTCCCAGCCACGCGGAGGTCCGGAAGGGCTCCCCTGAACTAACTGATGAACTATTTTATGTTCTCGTAAGAATAGGCCCTTCTATCACGCAGGTTACGAAAGAGCGCCACGCATTTGAACTCCCAAGCATCAGGAAGAAGCCTGTGCATCGGGCAAAGTTGGCTTTGAAAGTCCTATGCTATCAGTGAGGAAATGGAGAAGTGGAGAGATGACAAAAGCTGCCTTGGGTCACACAGCCAGAGCCAAGTGGGATCGGAAGTCATGTATCTTGACCTTTTTGCGCTTTTCACGCATTAAAGACCATAACTTCCATCCCCTCCTCCTTGTGCTCATGCTTACAGACCCTAGGAGAGCTGAAGGGCTATGAAGGCTCCAATGCTGTCTGTCCAGAGCACAGTGGTCCTTGGGTTCAGGGCCCCTGTGCTGGGACAGAGAGTGTCCCACAGGCACAGCCACCGGTGCCCAGCAGCTGGACACAGGGTCAGAGCAGAGAAAGCCGAGCTGTTTCCATCGACTCCGCCCACTGCTGCGAGTTCACAGGAACAGAAATGGGAAAGAGGCTCAGGCCAAACCAGAGTTAATGGAGTGTTTCACCCCAAAGGGGAACGCATGATAAGAATAGCGGCAGGCGGTTAAAAACCAACTCAGCGGCCCCAGGCGTCGTTTCTCTAGGGTCACTGCTGGAGGAAAACGGTGTCCCGCGGTGTCCCAAGGGCGCAGCCTCCCCGTCCGCAGCGACGCCCAGCGGCAGAGCCTCAGGAAACGCCTTGTGGTCAGGCTCTTTGGGCCGCTGGACGGTCAACAGACTCCGGAGCTCTGAGGCCCCTTCCAGTTTACACGCTCCTATCGCCCTCTGTCCCCCGCCCTCTTTAAATGTCACAAAGGAGGACTGTTCCCTATTTTGCTGTGCTTTGATGAGACAGATCACTGAACGCGAGAAGAAAAATGGCCATTAGATAACTTTCACCAATTGCGTTACATCAGAACAAGCTCATCCAAGATATTACTTCAATGTTTTGATTTATTCTATGGGGTCCTGAGGTCATTTGAGCATCATTCCAGATGTGCACCCATTTGCCAATCACTGAAAAGCTGCTACTTGTGGGGTGGGATGCCACAGCTGTCACACAGCTGCCGCAATGTCAGCAGCGAGCAGGAAGTGAAAACGAAGGCTGTTTTCAACACGGGCCTCGCTGGGGTAAAAGACAAAGATTCCGAGATGAGCGTCTGTCTAGGACGCGGGGCCAGCTGCCCTAGCTCTGGAGAACCGGGAAAACGACACAGCCAGGATTTGGGTCCATCACTGCAGCCAGGTGATAGGGCTCGAAATCCAGCTACCTGCCTCCTTCACACCTATGGATGCCCAGGGGTCCTCCCAGGAGGACCAGAGACATCTGTGGAGACTCCCCCGAGTTTCTTCTTCAAGTGTTTGGAGAACATTTGCTCAGGTAACATGGCATCTGTTCTTTTTTCGTCCACCCTCAGCTGACTCCCTGGCAGAATGTAATGTTCTTTTTTTTCCATGCAATGGACTATGAAAAAGACCACCCGAAATACTTTCTCCACTATGTAAGTATGGTTTCAGCGCGGAGGATTAAAGGGAGAGCTTCCTTTTCACATGAACAGCGTAAACATTTGGATGGCTTAATTAAGGATGCTGGGGAATCTATCTTTCCAAAGGACCGCCCAGCATGGCTTCTCACCCAAAGGTCATTAGGGAAGATACACTGGAAAGAGCAGAATCACTTTATGAACCTTCTCTAGAAGCTGCGTCTTTTCTGCTCTTAAAGGGTCATCTGGGAAGAGACGGGAATTTATAAAAGGGAGCAGAAACACAGAGAAAAGGTTGGAAAGACATGAGTATTTAATTTACTATATACCTATTAGAATTAATTGCTCCTCCCCCAACCTGCCAAAAACAACTTCTCCACCCGAAACAAACAGAGGCTCCCGTGGCAACGCAGCCCGGGAAGAAGCTTGCAATGGAAAAACTAGGAAGGGAAAAGTGACTAAGTGACCCCGAGTTTCTTCAGCATCCGAAGACTGGATGGAGACTAGGAGCTCTCAGTCACAGGGACTGAAAGGTCTCAGACGCCGGACGCCACTCCTTCCTGGGGGAGGGCGCGCGGCTTGATTCCCCTGTCCCATGCGACCACCGGTGACACGGCACCACACATACACCTCACCTACCCTGTCAGGGAGCCAAGTGCATTTTTCAAATACCCGAAGCCATTTCCTTCAGAAGCCGCTTTTCATTTTAACTATTTCTGACCAAAGAAAAAACTCTCATAAAATGTCTATACACTTGACTTTTAATGTAGAGAATACAAAGCCATCGACACTTCACACTTCACACACACGCACCCCCCTCATGTGTCATTTATCTCCCCGCCCGCCCAACTCGGACTTCTTAGAATTATACTTCGACGGCTAAGTCTGAGAGGGTCCAGGCGGCTCCTCTCCGGAAAAGCGAGCTTGGCGATTTCTACTGCCATCGGTGCTCAAAGGGTTTCCTCTCCGGTCGCTATGCTCTAGGCACACGAGGCTGCCGGGTACACGGCTGCGTGTGAGCGGAGGCATACAAAGAGGAAGGGCTGTCCGTCTCTCCTGCCTACAGTGCTTTGGCAACTTCTCAAGAGTGACCATAATTTCTTCTTTGTTATGTTACCTGGTGAGACCCTGTTAAAGGTTTGGTTGGGGAGTTAGCCACAGGGGTGGTGGCCCTGTGTCTTGTCCACAGACACAGCCACTCTCTCATTTGATCCATCAACACTTCTTATCCCACACGTACAGATGCCGGGCTCGGTTCTGGGGGTACGTACATAAACCAACCAAACACGGCTCCAGGCCTGAGGAGAAGCCACTGTAAGCACGTACCGCCGACTCGTGGGATGAGAGCTCGCGGGGACATGTGGGCAGGAGACAAGTACCTAATCCGGACTTGGGGGCAGGGGACATGCATGAGTTTAGTCTTCAGGGAGGGTCTGGCTCTCCAGGTAGCCCTTGTGGAGGGCACTGGGGGCTGGAGGACTGAGAGCGGAAGAGGAGCCAGGGAAGACGAGGGTGACCGCAGAGGGCTGGACGGCCCCAGACCGCCTAGCACAGGGCCAACGCTCGCGGAGAGGTCCAGCGGCTTTGACTGACTGACCGGTAACCCCTCTGTGATTTGGGTTAGATTAAGGACATTTTCCTTCTATGGCTTGTAACAGAACTCATGACCACAATGGTGCTGTAGAAAGGTTCGTTTGGACTTGAGGCCTTCTAACCCACAGGCTAGGATCTCGGCCAGAGTGACCATACCCCGTCAGGTAAGGCAGAGGCACAACCCTGACTGAGCCTCTCGAGGAGGGCTGTAGGCCAGGAGGAGATGTAACCAGGTCTTTGCCTAAGGCCTGACACCTTTTCTCTCCCCCGCATCATTTCCCATTGAAAGCCTCCGGTTATGTGAATGACAGGTCAGCCCCTGAAGGACAAAGGGCCCAGAAGAAGCCCTCTGTCCAGTGCAGCTGAGGTGCTGCACCCAAGGGAACCCCTGTTGCAGTTAAAAGCTCTGTGTAAAAGCACGCTCATTTCCCGTGTGCACTCATCTTCTCTTTTCCTCGGACTCTCCAGTGAATGGCGACCTCTGGCCTGTTTGTTTTCCTCCTCTCACGGAGTGGACGGCCGGCCATGTCCACATGGCCTGTCCTTCACGCAAAGCTCCCTTACAAGCTCAGGGGCAAAGCATGGGAGGCCTGGGAGACCCCGCAGGGGTGCCTGATGACCAGAACACCGCTTGCTTTTTGTTTAATTTTCGTAAGGATCATAGACACAGGAAATTCTAAGGCTGGATGGAGACATGAAGGCCGCTCAGTACAAAATTCTCTCGTCTTTCTCATGATGAAATGGAGCCTTCAAAAGGTGAAACATCTTGCTTCCAAGGCTAGTTAGTGGCGGCCCTCGGGGCGGAGCCCAAATCCCTTGGTTCTTGATCTAATGTCCTTCCCACCAAGCCGGGCTCCCATGGTTTGATGACTTCATTACCCTTTTAATTGACAGGGAATACAGGTAGCGTAAGTTCCTTCGGCACCTCTGTATAAAGGGCGCAGGTGCAGAGGCATTCCCATGGAGGTAAGCCCCGAGATCCGACCCAGAAGCCAAGAGAAGGTCATCTATACACATGATCTCCATTTCCCTTGACCCCCCCAAACTCACTTCCATTTTTCCCAGCTGCAGGCCCAAGCTTCTCCCAAGCAAGCCACCCGGCCCTGCAGCTGCGCTGGTCCTGGCCCTTGGTTGGTCCCTGCGTGCCTAGAGGCCGACCTTCCCAGAGGAAGCAGCACCGTGCCCTGCCCTCGCCATCAGCAGGTGCCTGTGGTGCAGAAACATTCATTTCTGGCCCCAGAAGGCTACGGCCAGGGGTGTTTATCTGCTCTTTCTGCTCACTGCCGTCATCCGAGACAAGAGGAAACAAAGCCCTTCCACCCCCGTGCCCCCGCCATGCTCACCCCTTGGGGTGGATGGTGCCAGTGAACTCACATTTGTGGGTTTGCAACAGTCTTCTTGGAAAACGTAAAAGAAAACCAGACGGACTGAGCAGGAAGAGCTTCTCACACACAACCTCCTCTGGGAAATCTTACCCGGCGCGCCAGACCCAGAAAGTCCTTCCTGTGGCACACTTTATTCATATGTACACGACAGAGCTTAACACTCGGTCAAAGGCCGAGAGGCTAATGATCCTTTTAGTCCCCGAGACTAGTTCAGTGCCAACACACAGTAGGTTCTCCACAAACAAACAAGTATGCGGGTGCTAACTCTATTTCCTTGGCCCACTGAGGGGCCAGGTCCTCGCTTTCATTGTCCCTCTGCCCTGGAAACTTTATCAGGCTGCCGCCACGCAGGAGTCATGTGGCTCAGACACAGTTCCACCCGTTAGGGGCGTGTCATCCTTTTTCGTTTCTTAGCGTAAACGTAGATACTACCGTCAGACGCTGGAGTTGACACAGATTTTATATATATATGTATCCCCCCAGGTGTAGTATTGGTGCCCACTCATTTCTGAGTGGGGAGAGAGAGTAGAATATGCCGCCTCAAAGGTCTCCTTTGACAAATATCCCAAAGACGTTGGATCAGAGTCAAGAACACCCTCTCAGTCCTAGAGCTGAGGGAAGGGGAATCATCAGGGGCCCCAAACAAGAAGAAAAGCTGAAAACTGGGGCAGACAAAGAAGGCAGGGAAGCCTCGGCTGTCCTGGGAACGTCTGCAAAAACCTGTCATCAGGCGCTAGGTTTTCACAGGCAACTGGGGACAGGGGCCTAGGTCCGGGGCCTCTGCAAGGTGGGGAACTTCGTAAGTGACTGCCTGTGAGGGCTGCTCCCCAGTGGCAGAGTCATACGGCGACGCCGCACAGGCAGATCAGCTCACCTGGAAACCCGACGTCGCTCCTGTCTACCAGCCCTGACGGCCACACGGCTCAAATCCAGGCCTTGGCCAGCTCGCGGATCACTGAGATATGAAGGAGCCGCTGAATGATCAGCTAGTGGTTGACGCTGCAAAGAATACCTCCTTGGGCGTCACGGGCCTGCTCTACGAACAATGGGTGAGCAAGATGTCATGGAAGAAGGGCAATGAAGATGCGCCTCCTGTTGGCTGGGTGGAGGGCAGCAGCCCTGCCTGGTGGCCCTGACCGTGGGCTCGGGCCGCGGGGCCTAGCCTTGCGGTCTGGCGTGCTCTGACGGCCCACGTGAGGTCACAGAGTTTCCGTGTAGGGCTTCAAGCCTCTGCCTGAGCAGCTCTCCAGAACCTCAGGAAAAGAAGAGCGAATGTGTATCGTTCTAGGGTCTCAGACAGAAGCCTGCCAGCTCCTCTTATCTGACACCAAAACCAAAGCGCCGTCTCAGAACCGGTATCACCAAATGGTGCAAAAGCTGATCTCTTCCTAGAGAAACACAGGATAAATTGAGATGGAAAAACAGAAGCAAACAAAATGAGATCAAATGACTTCTGTCGTCCGCAGTATTTTCATCTGCTTCAAGGTGCCCGGAACTTAACAGCTGCTGCCCCGGAAAATGGTTGGGGCTGTTCAGCACGGAGACTAAGGGCAGGGGTCAGGGTTAGATAGACCGACGCCCAGATCTCAGCTCGGCCTTGCCGCCTGTCAGACTCAGAACAAGCCGCTGGCTTCTGTAAGCAGCGGTGTCCTCGTTTGTGAATGAGAAGAACACCCACTGCGTTGGGTGGTTGTAAGGAATAACTGGGCAAAGGGAGGGTCAATCCTCAGCCCACAGGACCTGCCCGCAGTCAGTGCTCAACGACTCCTGGTTTTATGAGGGTGCCAGGAACACACCCCTGCGCCTGCACTTGTGGGCTGGTGTCGGGGTCCCCTCCAGAGAGACTCTGGTTGTGAAAATGTCACAGTCCCGCCACCGACACTTTAGAGTCACGGCCCTGGGTGCGCCCATGCCTGCGAGCCTCCTGCCTGTTCCTTCCCCCATCCGCGCGCCCATCTGAGTCAGGAAGGAGGTCGGGTAATGAGGGAAGTGGGCCCGGAGCTTATGAAAACAGAGTGGGGCAGGCCTGACCGGCTCCTGGAAATGAAGGCTCCCCTCAAAGCCATCGTGGGGACGTGGGTGTCTCAGCCCCTGAAAAACCCCAAACCATCACTGACACCTCTTCCCTGACGTGCGCCACAGGCAAACAGGAAGGTGAGAAGACTCTCTGTGACTTTGCCTCCTGCCAAAAACAACCCCCTGGCAGCCCCTTTCGCTTGGCTGCAAATAGAGAGCCAGTGGGGCAGACTTTCCACCTGACTCACACTCACACACGCACACCCCGACCTGCTGCCTCTCCACGAGGCTGCCTCTCCTCTTGGCCCCACGTGGCCCCCAGGGGGATGGGTGGGGGGCTTTGGATCCCCAAGTGGTGAAGAGGGGCCGGGGAGGTTTATGGAGAGGCTGCATTTACCTGGGCCAGAAAAATACCAGCTCTAACTAAGTTAGAGCCCTGCTTCTCAAGAGAGAGCAAGAAGAGAACAGCTCTTCATGGGTCCTTGTCACGCTCCTTAGGGGACTTGAAAACAAATGACACAGCCCCCCTGCACATCTGTGACCTGCTCTGTGGGGCCACGCCACTGCGGCTCCTGGCCTTCAGAGGACCCAGAGGCTGCACCTAGGGAAAGACTTGCGGAGCCTTTGCTCTCAGCCCTCTGCCTTTAACCAAAACTGCCCAAGACTGTGGCAGCACCCAGTGGTCCACTCCCCGCCACCCTCTTCCTTCCCCCAGCAGATCTCCGCATCTCTGTCAAGGTCACTGCCTGGCCCTGGAGCAGCGAAGCCCAACCCCGCGTCCTAAAGAAAAACCCCAGAGCCTTTTTTTTTCTCCTCCTGCCACAGTCTCACTGGACCCGCCCAGCTTCCCCTCTTCTCTGGAGCTGCTAGCTGATCCCCTGTGGTCGCCAGTCCAGGTTTGATAAGGCCCGCAATTCCCATCCCTTCGCTGTCAAGCTCTAATTTCACAGCAGCGCTCACCTCCCTCCTGAACCACACAGCAAAGCTTCTCAAGACACTGTCTGGGGGCCATGGCAGCAGCCCCCCGGGCGGCCTGACCGCTGAGCTCCGGAGCCCTGATGTCTGTGACGGGCTCCCGGCAACTAATGATGACGCACCATCAAACCTCATTCAGGTCTTCGTTGTGGGGCTGGCGGGCCATTAATTCTCCTGACTCTGCTTTTGTTGCTCTCATGTTGCGGTGGTGCAAGTGGCCTGCGAGCTGTTCCACAGCAGTCTTGCCTCATGGCATTTGGCTGTATGTCCTGGGAATTTTCTGTTCCCTCTCCAGCTGACTGGAGCCAGCCCACTGCATGGCAGGGTCAGAGATAGAAACTTTGAACCCAGGCGGCTTGGCCTCCGCGGGAGCCCGGGGGCAGGGACACTTCCTCCTCGTTCCCTTTACTCCCCCGCTCCCTCTCCTGAGCACTAAGGCCTCCATATTCAAGGACGCGCGGCAACAGGTGCTTAAGGAGCGTTCAGTGAGTGAGTTGTGTGGGTCCGCCCCCGACTTTATAAACGAAGGGTCTCAGGCACCTGCAGACACCTGGCCCAGCAGGAGGGCCCTGCCGCCCGGCTGCCAGCCACCTCTGTAGGTTGTCACTCACCCAGGCCCTCCTCTCCTGGCCCCTGGCTAAGACCACGTCCCACATGACAGGAGCAGCACGCCGTGCCTGGCCTTCAGGAACTCGCACGGCCTTGGGAGGCCGAGGAGAGGGAAGGGCCAGGGAACGCAGAAGTCAGAGGCCGCGGGAGACCCGAAGCTGGGGGAGCAGGACAGAACGCACGTGGTTCCAGTAGACAGCCCAGCGCGGGTTGCAGGCTCCCGCTCCGACTCCGAGCCTCTGCTTCCCTGTCCCTGTCTCCTGGTGCCTTGGTGGGCCTGCAGTTCACAGGAGGCAGAGGCTGCCCCGGGCAGCCCCTGCCACGCGTGCTGGCTGCCACCCCGGGCCCTCGCCACACACAGCCTCCTGCCAGGCAGCTCGGGATGCCCTGGCTCCCCAGGCCTGCCCGTGGACGGCGACTGGGAATGCAGACTGCGGGAGGGCACGGCCATGGTCATTGTTTGGATTAAATATTTTTCTTGGCCCTCCTGCTGTTTGCTGAGCGGCTTATTTTTTTTTTCTGCCCCATTCTCTCTCATTCCTTCCCCCGTCCCTCCCTCCCTCCCTCCATCTCAATTTCGTCCTCAGCAATCAGGCACATGCAGAGAAATTTCGAGGAGAAAGCAGAGACTCCTGGGGTGCAAATCAAAGCAGCTCACAAAGCCCTTTGCCACCCCGATACCACACCCGGCTCCTCGCGAAGACATTTCCCTTGGGATAAGTCTAAGCCCGCAGGGCTCTGAGTCTGCGTAGGTGTGCACGGGGTTTAGCTCACAGCACTCATTTCCTCTTGCACCCTTTTTTCATGTGTACGTAATGTGTGTGTGTATGTGTACACATGTACACATACATATGGGACATATATGACATTTTTCATATATAAGATATTTGTATAAAAGCAATAATATATATTCATATTGCATATACATGACATTAAAATGTTTCTATTTTATATAGACACACACGTACGTTACAATTTCTCTGGAAGCTCCGGGCATAAGAAACAAAACTTAAAGGTAAAAATATTTTTATAAACGCCATACCATCGCACAGAAGCAAGATACTACTTTTAGCCCACGTGTGTGGCCTGTGCTGTGTATAAGGCCCAGAGCTACAAGGTTTGTCCTCCCGGCCTTAGGGGCTCCTCACAGTAGCCTGGGAGGTTGGTATTGTTTTCACGCCCATTCTACAGGTGGAAAAAACAAGGACCGTGCTGTGGGGGCATCTGAAGATGTAGAGCCCCTGTTGTCTGATGCCCAGACCTGTGCTAGCCATCATGACATGGATGGCTATAGGCCTTCAGCGTTATCGCATGACAATGACCTGGCCCTCTCACTTCTCAGTGCTGCACACCTGGTCTGACCTCGCCCTACAACTGTGAGCATGAGCCAGCCTCTTCCTGTCTGAGGAGAAGCCAGAGTCGCAGACATCCATGAGACAGGTATCATCTAGGGTATATTGGTTTTAAATCTAACCCAGGAGCCCGCCATGGAGCTGGTCAGGGGAGCCCTGGGAGCTCCAGGAGCTCGGAGGGACCCGCGGTTGGTATGCCCCTCCGTGCAGGGCAGCACAGTGGACTCTATGCACAGCATATGACAAAGTCCTTGTCTTACAGAAGCTCCGACGGCATTAGCACTGAATAAGGCAGAATCTGAATGGTATCTGAGACAGTAATGAAGACACTACAAGCCAACAGAGGATTCATTCTCCAAGTACTTAATGACACAGCTGAGAGCAACAGTTCAGAATAGGGAAGGAGTGGGGCATGACAGGAAGGCTTCGTAGCAAATGTGAGGTTAGGCTTAATCTTTGAGGATGGACAGAATTTGAGCAGAGAAGTGGGTTGGAGAATCCCAGCAGGAAGGTACCTAGAAACCAAGGTTTCAGGCGGCCAAATAGAAGATACATCCGTGGTTTCCTGCCTTGAGTATAAATGGCCCAAGTTTGGTACTAGGTCAAAATCTCCATGCAGAGGAATCTAGTCCTTACCCTAACGACAACAGACAGCAATAGAAGGGTGTTGTTTTTCTTGTTGTTGTTTTTGAGCAGAACAACAAGATAAGAGTTGTGCTTCCAGCATCAGAACACCGAGTGTCCAAGAGAGAAATGGAGGGGTTCACAGCAGGTGGAAGTTGCCCTCAAGCAGATCTGAACTGAGAACAGAAAGAGCTGTAAGATGGAAAAGAAAAAAGCAGCCCTGGCTGGTGTGGCTCAGTGGATTGAGTGCCAGCCTGCGAACCAAAGGGCTGCCAGTTCGATGCCCAGTCAGGGCACATGCCTGGGTTGCGGGCCAGGTCCCCAGCAGGGGGTGCGTGAGAGGCAGCCACACACCAGTATGTCTCTCCCTCTCTTTCTCCTTCTTTTCCCCTCTCTCTAAAAATAAATAAATAAAATCTTTTTTAAAAAGAAAGAAAAGAAAAAAAAAACAGGAGGGAAGATTGTGAAGGAAAATTGTCAGGACTTGGCAAATGGTGATATTTGGGTAGAAGACCAACAGATGATGAAGGTCTGTCTATGACATTTTGACTATTCAAATCCTGCTTTCTCAAGAAATTTTCTCATTAAAAAAAAAAAAAAAGCCAGAAAGAATCCTTCCTAAACCTGAAGACTGGGAGACACTGTACACATCTGCTTTTTCCCGTAGCGACACGGGCTGGGAGGCCCCCCCGCCCCCATGTTCTCCCCACAGCTTAGACAGGGCTGTTTTATCACCCCAGTAACATCCGGGGCCAGCTGAGCTGAGGAATGGCAGGAGGGAGGTGTCGTGTTTATTCTAGGCTACGTTCTTGCCAACAGTCTTGTTTCTTTTAGCCCCGGTCTAATTTTTAGTTCCTGCGCCCGCGAACGGCTCCAGTTGTGTGGCTGATTGTTGTGGTTCTCGCCCTCAACCTGTCACGCCATCCTGGGCCGGCAGCCGGCCTCTTCTGTTCTCCGTTAATTGGTCGGTCCGTCCGGTCTCACTTTCGCCCATATGGAACCTATTCTCTGAGCAAGTGTCTTGTTTACATTCCCTTTATCTACGGGATGCTTGTCTGTGTATCTTACTCACTCATCCACCGAGCAGCGGCATCTGTTTCACAACATGTTCTCCAGCCCCATTTTCCTGGTCTCCGGCCCCGGAGAAGCAGGGTTCATTGGCACGGTTCCTCTTTTTCTTCTTTCTCTGGCTTAAAGCTCGCAAAGCCCAGGGAGGTGTCCCGACAGGTGGCCAGCATCCTGTGGTCATTTCTCAATTGAGTTTTCTAAAAGCCCTGCATTCCTGGTTTATGTGTTGTTTGTTTGCTTTTAATCTTCCTACCAGTTGAAGGGCAGAGACTCTGGAAACAGACCGCCTGGGTTCAGGTCCTAGTCCCACACTTGGATGTGAACTCAGGCCCTCAGTCTCCTCATCAGAAAAGGAGGAGTGATAATAATTCCTGCTAGTGTGTAATCCCTCCTAGAATGTACCTGGTACAAATAAACACGGAACTAAGGTCTTACGGACACTGGGAGGGCGGGCTGGGGCTGGTCTGTTGTTTCCTGAGCGTGCTCAGCCTCAGTGCTCTGGGCACCGATGGTCCCTGCCGGCGAAGGGGGACGGCAGCCCTTCCGGAACTGGCCACTGGGTAGGTCATTCTTCCTCTCTAGCAACTGACTGGAAATCCCAGGTGTCTTGTTCAGCTTGCCCAGCCGCGGGGACAGGGTGATTATATGTAACATTGCCTTGGCAGGCAAAATAGACCAGGCAAAGTTATCGGAAACACTAGTCGCCTCTCTCACGTTCTATTATCGACAGCCGAGGTCTTGCAGAAGTGCTGTGTCTGAGTTTTCTCCCCCGTCATCGCTCCCTGCATGCTGGACTGTGCTCCCTCAGACAACACCCCTAAACGACGTGCCCGTCCCTGCCATAGCACCTGCACGCTCCCCTGCCCTTCTGGGGAGCAGCTAACACACTGAGGGGGCAGAGACAAGTATGGGCCTGCCACTAAAGAAAAGATAAATTAAGGCAAAAAAATGACTGTCATTGTGGAGAGTTAGGGACTTCATGAGCCACCTGGGGCAGACGAGTATTTGGGGGAGTCAAAGGAGCACCCACAGCACCTCCCAAAGTACTGGGTGGAGAGAGCCACTTACTAAACAAACCCGAGAAACCCAGCTCTGTGTATCATCTTCTGCCCAAGCGAAGTGAACACAAGCAAACCACGTGTTGTTACCGACTGACTTGTGTTGCCCCAAGATCCGTATGTCGAAGCCCCAATTCCCAGTAACATTGGTATTTGGAGGTGTGGTCTTGGGAGGCAATTAATTACAGGATATCAGGAGGGCCATACCCCCATGATGGGACTAATGCCTTTATAAGAGACACCAGAGCTTCTTCTCTGTCATGTGTAGACACAGCAAGAAGGTGGCCATCTGCACACCAGGCAGCGAGCCCACAGAGGGAAACTGAGTCAGCCTGCACCTTGGCCTGGGACTTTCCCACCTCCAGAGCTCTAAGAAATAAATGCCCGTTGTTTCAGCCACTCAGTCCACAGTATTTTGTTATAGGAGCCCCAGTCCACTAGTGCACATGCCCTATTCAGTGAATTTATTATTTTAGCTCTTTTTACTGATTTGTCAACCCAAAGAATTCCCAGAAACCCTGTCTGAAAAGAGGGAACATGAAAGGGGTTAAGAGGAGGACAGGCAGGAAGCAGGTCTCGCAGGGAGGCAAAGAAGTCCAAGGATGGCCAGCTTCTGCGAGTCAGTTCCAGGTAACTTGGGGTGGGCCTGGCCCTGGGGCTGGGCGCCCAGGCATGAGAGCAGGACGGGTGAGTATGGCCCACAAGCTGGGCCAGCTGCAGGTGCCCTTGTCGCAGCTACGACGTCACCAGGTCGTAAGTGGTTCCGAGGTCAGAGACTGGCCATTCCCCAAAACCTCCTACCACTGCAGACGTGCACCACCGAGTTTAACGTTTCTCCCATTAGAAAGACTTCGGTCGAATCTAATCTCATTTTTTAACAAGTCCTCGCCTCGCCTGGTGAGGCAGGTTAATATGATTATCCTTGTTCCACTGATGGGGGAAATGAGACCAAGGGCCATGCCCCAGGGACGCTCGGGGAATGAGCAACAGAGGTGAAAATGAAACTGAAAGCATTTTAAACTTCCAAACCGGCACATGAAGGAGAAGACATCGGGGGGCGGATTTCATCTCTACTTGTTAGAAATCTTTCATATCTGGATAATGCATGTCCAATTTACTACTTGGTTTCTCTAATGAACAGATAAATGAAAAAAATAAAACAGTAGCTCTATGTCTGAACGCCACTATGTCACATTTGATGCATAAGAAATTTACCGAGTAATATGCCAGGAGCAGCCAAAGAAGAAAATAAAATGAGCCTCACTTAGCTAAATGTGAATATTAATTGACTACTCAGGAAATGTTTAGTTAAACTAGATCATGGGGGTGGGTGTGGACACAGGAGCATTCGGCGTGCCCCCTGACCTCAAAAGCGGGCGGAGCTGGACCTCCAGACTAGGTGCACCAACAGAAACAGAAATAGCACACACTCGCAGCTGCACGGTGGGGGGCGGGTGGGGGGGAGCCCTTCTCAACTGCTCCCCACACTCAATGCCTAAGCATGACCGTCGGTGGACTGCTGACTGAGCTTACCTCGCAACACACCGAGACGTTACTGTGAGGCAGAAGCCCACAGTATTATCCCTCCCTCCCCGCTCCAATCCAGTTAGCTTCGTTTTCAACTCCTCTCTCACCAGCTCACCCACCGTGTAAGCAGTCACCATCCCACCGCAGAAATAGCTCCATCCTCAGCCTCTTCTACCCCTTCTCCTTCCACTTCCTCAGTCCCGTGACATGGCTGCGACTTTAGCTCAGGTGAGGCATGATAAGGTGCTGACTTTCATGGTCCAAATTTGCCACCATGATTTTCTTCCTAAAATATAAGTTTTAGGAGCTTGTCTCTGCGACACTGGTACTTAATGCTCACCTGCTAGCTCTCACAGGTTCGTAGAGGCTCGAGGCCATGTGGCCATGTTCTGGTAAATGGGAAAGAAAGCAGGAATGATGTGTTGTTTCTGGTCCAAGAACTTGAGGGTTACTGGCCTTTCTCTCTATTTTGTCTCTGTCTCTTTGGGGGCAGCCATGGAGACCACACTTCGAAAGGGCAGAGGAATAAGATGGACTGTGTACTCAAGATAGGTGAGTGAGAAACACATCCTCCATCATGTTAAATTACTGAGACTTCAGAGTTAACTTGTGCCCATAGCTTATCCTGATTAATTTAGTCTATTTATAAACCTGCATTGGCTCAACACTGGCCACAGAATAAAGTCCAAACTCGTGGGCATGGCACCCAAGAGCCTGAGTGATCTACTCTTAGCTTAGCTCTTCAGCCTCAAAATCATTCCCCACTTGTCCACGTTCCCCAAGATCAATTTCACTGAGCAGACCAGCACTGTCCCCTGTGACGTGCCACCGGCGTTACGGGGCTGTTTGCTGTGCAGCAGTATCACAGCAACTGCATGCTGGACTGTGCTCACTGAACAATACAGAAACTGCCATCGGAAGTGGGGGCTACCACGATAAAGCCCTGAAACATTGCTACTAGAATGGTGTATCAGGGAGCAAAGGGACTGTTTCAGGAAGCTGTAAAATGAAATAGCTCTTTAAGTAGTGGCAAAACATTTGATTAAATGTTTCCTGTAGTTGTGAGGGAAGTTATAACGTTAACTGTTACAACTTGCAGGTCAGACGATTTACTTAACAGCCTATTGGCTTTGGGTAAAGAGTGTTAAAGAAGAATTTACTAGGGTCAGCTCGTGGTTAGTACCTTCGTTTGATAAAGAACTGCAATGAAATGAGCTCAGCACGGGCTGCTGCTCTGCCAGCAGAACTGACAGGAACTACAGAGCACTCGAAATTCCAGGACCTGTCGTGCTGAAACACAAGGCTGTTTCCCATCTCCAGCCAGCCCAAGATAAAGCTGACTGATGTCCTGGGCTCGAAAGGCTTTCTAAGACTGAAGTTAAGACTTCCTCTCAGGCAAAGGCCAGATCAAGGGGTGGACCAGTTAAGGCTTTTCACTGAACAAAGCGAGTCAGAAAAGAGACTTTGTCCCGGAGAAGCCTCAAACTCAGAAAACCTATAATTAAATCTATTTAGAGAGGCACCTCTTGAAAAGACTTGGGAGGATAGCACGCTTGGAGTATGGATTTGACTGAAGTTAAACAAATACAAAACCCATCAAGTTTGTGAGGGCTGGACTGCCAAAAGCGCCGTCAGCTTGGATTAACACAGACCCTGTAAGAGTTTCGGTCCCCTATTATTCTACCAGGAGAAGGTGGGCTGAGAAAGTTACTTAGCTTCCAATACAGGGAGAGTCTCCAATGCTCTCTTTTTGTGACCCAAGAGAATAATGAGAAAAATAGAACTTCTAAGGGAGCAGAACCAAGGGCCATGAAGAACAGAGGACTTAGGACTATGCCCAGCGGTCAATCGAAAGTTATGAAATGAGAGGCACTCCCCTCTCTTAGGGAATTGGTGTGGCCCAGTGACAGTTGTGTGCCTCTCATTACTCTCCTCGAAATGTTTATTGCAGTTGCCTTGTTCTGCTCCACGCGATCCACTGCCTACGTGGCAGACCTGGGGGTTTTAGTGCACTGGGCTCCGGACTGAGAGACGCCACTTTGCCCCTGACGTAAATCACAGTGTTCTAGACTGCAAGCCCGCAGTTACAGCTGGACAGGACTTTGGAGTGACTTGGAGTAAGGTGGCGCGAATCCAAATGGAACAAGTATTTGTGACGAAGAAGGTTACCTGGCGGATGTTATTGATTATGTAGCCACAGCCCCTGTTACTCTCTCTCCCTTCGCGATGACTTCACCATCAGCAGAGAGCAGTTCCCCTTCCTGCTAATTCTGGACCCGGCTGTGCGGTGTCCCTCAGTCAACGGACTATGGGTGCAGCACAGGCTACATGTGACCCGAAGTTTGGAAAGTGCTGGCATGCTTTGGCAGGTACGTGGCACACACCCGAACCCAGCCCACAGCCTGAAGCAGAACCACTTCAGTCAACCGGCCAATATATAACGTGAGGAATAAATTTTGTTATTAAAAGACATTGGTATTTGGGGATTATTTGTTATGGAAGTGTTATTACGGGAAAACGCCATGACAGCAACGTGTCAGTCCCTTCCACGCCTTTGCCTTTGCACGTGCTCCTTTTTTGTCTGTCAAAATCCACTTCAGATAGTGACCCCTGTGCAAGATCTCCTCCACGTGGCTACGGCATGTTATTTGCTTAGTTCTCTGTGCTCCCAGGAGACTTAGTTCCTGTCTTGTGTCATTACTCACTGGGTAGCAATTTAACCTTTTACCTCTATCGCAGACCCTGTGTTGGGAACTGCTTACTCATTTTTTTGTAATCTCCACACATAGTAGCACTCAGGAAATAATCTTTTAAGTGAAGAAATAAATAAATGGACCCGGAGGAGTGACACAGTTTAGTAACCATGGTGTCAGCTGCGAAAGGAGGCTCTGAGGCATTTACAAACCCTAGCCATCCGGAAGGGCGACGAGCCTTTAGATTGAGAAACGGTCTGAGGCTCAGACCCCCAAAAAGCTGGACGGGTTTGTTTTCTCATGTGCTGGAATTTGGAGCCCGTGACTCTGCAGCTCAGCCTGGGGAGGTGGGAAGATGCTTCCCATGCATGAAGCCTCGCACATTCCTGGGTTGGAACATGTTTTCTTTGGGGGTTACTGTGGTTTCTTTTTCTCTTTTCTTTTCTTTTTGTTTTTCCCAGCTTTGGAAGCATCTAATGTTTGCAATAATAATAACAACAACAAAAATATGAGGCTGGCCCGGCATGAATCAGGAGGGAATGTGTATGTGTGGTGGATGTAGGGGGTGGGAGGAGGAGGGAGGGCAGAAGAAAAGAAAAACACCATTGCCAGGAGCTTCGCAGGAAAAAATATGCCACGCACCACATGTGGCTGGCACGGGGCGGGGGGCGGGCAATAACATCTGTTCTCGATGAGGACCCTGGGCCAGCGCGCCCGTGTGTGCATGTGCGGGTGCGGGTGCGTTAAGGAAACACTGGGCACTGTGCTCCGGGAAGCCCGCTCGGGGCTCCAGCCTCACTGGCCTGAAACGCTGCCCTCGGCGGCGGCCTCGCACCGTGGGTTAGATCTGCAGCCAACTCCGTCTGGAGAGGTACGTCGCAGGCTAGGATGGCTGTGGAAAACAAGCCCGAGAAAAGCCACAAGCGCCTCCTGACCCGTTTGAATCTTTCTCCTGCCAAGTTCTCATTACTGATCACACATAGGACGGAAAGCAACGTATAAGCTGAAAGGGCCCTGGAGCCTCTGCTGGGAAAACAAAAGGCTTACTAAGAGCTCCAGGGCTGGGTACCGGGGTACGGGAGAGCCTGTTTACAGAAGAGGTGCATGGCTTTAAGTTTTTTGGTTGTTGTTTGTCTGTTACGCTTAATTTTTACTTATTTTTTTTCCAGTTTGGTTAAACATTCAAAGGCCCATTTTCTCATTCTTGTTACTCTGGTCAATGAAAGAGAGGACAAACAAGGTGGAGGGTTTGTATCCTCCATGGACGATGGGCACCTCCTGCAGGGGGTGCTTGGGAAGCAAGGTCACCGCAAGGGCAGGGTTGGAGCTCAGATCGGCACTGGGTCTGCCCCTCAGAGAAGGATCTGTTGCCCAGGTGGGTGCCTGCCCTTTGGAAAGGTGGCTCCGAGCCGGAGGCCAGAGGGACCGAGGCTGCGCGGCATGGAGGTGAGTGGACATGGAGCTAAGTTTTCCCTCCGCAGTACACAAACAGCCTTCGAGGGACTGAGGGGGCCTGGGGGGTCCAAACTGTGCTGAGCCCCAGAGCCCCCGTCCAGGGCCATGCCAGCTGTAGACCTCTCTCCACAACAATGAAAAAGCTTCCGTAGAAAGGACTCCCGATGGAGTCACAAGACTCAGGGTCTCTTGGTAATCTTTTTACTCTTTACAGCTTAGCACAATTTTTCTTTTCCTCACGGCGATAAAGCAGCTTCTGAAGTCTGTTACCCTTCTGCCAATCCTCTCCTCGGCCTGACCTTCCTGCCTCAATCATTCACTCGGAATATTCGCCGAGCCTTTACCCCGTGACAGTCACTGCACCACTGCACCGGGGACTGGACACAGAACAGCGAATACAATAAAGTTCCAGCCACTGGGGAAGATAGACAGGAACTATAATATGTACTTATTTAGTGATGAGAAAGTAACAGCCCTATTTTAAAAAACCCCAAAAATGCAGGGCAGAGTAAGGCCGCCCTATGCTGGGGGTAGGTAGAGAATGAGGAAGGACAGCTGTAACTGTCAATTCAGAGGTCTGACAGGGGACACGGGTGGCGGGGGTACGGTCAGCCCCTGTGAAGCTTTTGGCTTTTGCTCCGAATGAAATGAGAAATCACCAAGGGCTTTAGCAGAGGGATGCTTGGATTTCAGCGACAGTCTAACAGGACCCTCTGGCCATGTTGAGAGCAGGTGGCGGCGAGGCGGGGTCATGGTGAGACCAGCCGGGATGCCCTTGCTGTGGCCCAAGTAGCAGCGGGTGACTATAGCGCCACCAGGGTGACAGCCCAGGTGGTGGAAGTGGGTGGATGGTGGACATACTTTAAAGGCAGATCCACCTGGACTGCCTGATGGGCTGGTTGTGGAGGGCAAGAGAAAGAGAGGAATTAAGATGACTCCAAGGATTTTGTCTTGAGCCACGGCGACGGGAGAGCATGCACAGAGAAATGAGGGGCCGCTGCAGGTGAAGTCCTTGAGTTCTTCTGAATTCCGCTTGCTACTCTACAGACCTTCTTCTCTCGCCGTGACTACTGCCCTCCCAGCTGCCCGGGAGCCAGTGGCGTCTGTAATCTCTTCCGCCCCCTCGGTACCTTGGGTCTCCAGACTCTCAGCCCGATTTCCCACCCACAGCCAAGAAGTTTATTCAAGTCTCAGCCACCTTGAAAGTCTCTCCACGGCCACGGGCCCTGTTTTCCACCGACGTTACGGCCCCACTCACTCCCCGCATGGAGCTTTGGGAGAAGGGGGGCAGGCCTGGTCAGTCTTGCAAATAAACCCTCCAGGTGCTGACTGTTTAAACTGGGCATGTGTATTACTTTTGTACAATTAAAATTAAGCTGAAACAATACATCTAATAATAGGAGAGCTGAGATGTAAAATCATTAGTCAGCAGTTGACAGATATACCCTTTCTTACACATGCTGTTTGCTGCAATTCGTAAATAACTGAAATCATTTGGGCAGTGTCACCCACTGCTCTATGGCGTCACTTCACTGCCGGGTCAGGCGGAAAACAGACATGAAAAAAAAATGTGAGAGACTTAATAGGACACCTCGCTAGCGTTCAGGCATTAAAACAAACAAGAATTTAATAAAATAATTTCACTTAAAGGACTATCCATTTTAGTAGGGCGAATTAGAAACAGTTCAAATTATATGAACTTTCTGGAAGAGCCTGTCCATATGATTATTTAATTAAGGCATTACACGAACGACCACAATGGTAAGTGGCAGGCTGATCCGTGTTCCGTGGAATTAAGAACGACCTCAGTGAATGAACTTCACTGAAATACGCTTCGACTGCCTTTAAAACACATTTTAGAAGCAGTGAGAGATATTTGTGCGGCAGGCTCCCTATGAAAAGACAGAAGGGGTAGAATCATTTATAGATACAGCCTGATTATACTCGCTCGCTGCTAGGTTTTATAACCTCAGCATAGAGACTGGGAAGGATCTGGAAGGTCAAGCACGTTGAAGAAAGGGAGGCTGCACTCCTGCGATGTCAGTTTTGCAGGCAAGTGGTATTTAAATCGCCTGCAAGCTTGGGCTAGACACGAAAAATCCAAACAACAGAAAACTAAGGAAAGGCACGGAGCACATCAAGAAAAAGGGTGCGGCAGGGGGAGAAAAAGGGACAACCCATGTCGTAAAGAGAATTAACAGAGTGAGAAGGCGGCCCACCCAGGAGGCCCAGAAGACAAATGAAGCAAAAGGCGGCCAGTTAGAAAGGAAGCCCACCGGGAGGTCGCAGTGTGGTTCCACGGGAGTTTCAGACAAGCATAAATTCTCATGAATGTTGTTAATCTAGATGAGGTTTTACAATTTGCACGGTTGTGCTTTTAATGTTTCATTTTTTAAAAAAGCAGGGAAAGAAAACAATGGTTTTTGCTTTCAAAATGAAAAGCTAGTCCTAATTAACATTTGGAGTCCGGTTTTCAGAGATTCCAGCTGGGGGAACTGAAGTCGAGCCTCGCACAGAGTGGGACCCTGGACAAGCCCGAAGACGCGCCCAAGTTTCAGTCTGGTGCAGACTGCACAGAGCTGGCAGCGGGGTTCACAAACAAACCTCCAGGGGACCGGAATTTGGCAGCCCGTGGGCCTGGACGACAGAGCCAACTTAAGCTGATTTTCAGTTTTTCTCTGGATTTTAACATGTCCAACACATATTTAGATTTAGATTCTCAAGGACCTACGCTACTCCAACCAGAAGTGCAGTAGCTGTCCCCATTATGGGACTCCAGGCCACTAGTCTTCCCACTGTGATGAACCCCCTTTTTAAATAACCCCTTTTTCACCCACAAATGCTACAGAACTTGGCAAGACAGGAACGGAAAAGTCTGCCCATGCGACCTGCCCTGGGAGAGGCAGAGCAGGCCCGATTGTTCTACCTGATTCGTAAATAGCTAAAGTATGGCAAAGGGAAGTTTGATTGTTGGCTGCTGTTTAAATGACAAGGTATAAATAAAAAATGAAACAAGAGAAGTTACACGGCTTCACAATCGCACAGCGACCAAGCAACTGAGCTGGAACAGAACGCTGGGGTTTCTGCCCACAGATACGCCACAGAGATTTGTTTTTCTCTTGTTAATAAGGAATTGATAAAGACATGCTCAGGTGAGTGTTTTTTGAAAGATGAGTAGCAATTCCACCTGGTCGCACTTTGAAATTCAAGTCTGGGGCATTTACTAGAAGTAACTTGTGACTCGTGCTACAAAGGCCCCACTAAAGCCGAGTGATCAAGGGAGCGCTTACAGGCAAACACGAGAAGAACGAGAAAGGGCAGCTGAACAGGTTTCGCTCTGCAGCTGAGAGGAAGAGAATGGAGAAAGATGTGGAATCGGCGCAGGGATCTTAGTGTCAGGGTGCCCTTTACATCCCGCACCAGGACCGCTATGGAGCGACCCTCCTCCAACTCCAGGACAGGGGGTCTCAGACCTGAGGGGGCACCGGAATCACCTGGAGGACTTCGCCGGACCTCAGGCCCAGAGTTTCTGGCCTCGATGTCCAGGGCGGAACTTGAGAGCCTGAATTTCTCGCAAGTTCCCAGGTGACGCCGCTGCTGCTGGCTGCGGACCGCAGCAACCCTCGCCTCCCTGGTTCTCTGCAGGCGCACGTGTCACTGCTGTCATGCAGAAGTCCTGGGTCTCAGAGAGCTCCACGGGACTGGCTCCCTTCAAGTACTTCACCCTGGAGAGGAGGCCCCTTCCTGCTTTCCCCTAGGAGGGCCTGCGCCTGGTGTAGCTGCCACAGGGAATACGGGGTTCCGGCACCGGGGTCCCCCGGACACGTTTTCACTTCACCTTTCAGAATAAAGACCCCTCGGACTTACGGCTGTGCTGACAGGTTGTGCCGCCTGCGGTGGAGCCGCAACACTTTTATCTATTTATCTACCTACCTATGTATCTCACATCTCGTCACAAAAAAAAACCCGGGAACATAATCCTCACAAGGGACGAAGCCCTTCCCTAAAAAGGGCCCTGCGTCGTGCCCAGGCCAATTCTCCCTGCTGCTCAGGCGCCACCTCCCCGGCCTCCCCCCGATCCATCTCATTCAGGGCTGCAGGCGGGCACTCTGCGCCCCAGGATCAGACACATCTTCTGAAGCAACAGGACTGGTCAGTCTGACTCCAGCTCCTCTCTCCCTTTTCTTGGTTCACACTCTGGGCAAGAGAAGAGACACAATAAAAACTCTCTTTTCATGCCCTCACCTCCACCTCGTCAATTATCGACTGGCCTCCGCATCCCTTCGAGTTCCGGTGGTAACCCAGGCGATGCCCACGAGGGTGTGAGATGCACACGTCCTGGACACAGCCAACGGGGCTACCGCCTGGAACATAAATAATAAAAGGGAGAGGTCCAGGACGGTACAGAAGAGTCCAAGGGGCGGTGGTAGCAGGTGGAAGGCATTAGTGATGGAAGCACTGTTGCTCTCAACCACTAAATGCCCAAAGACAACAGAAGTGCCCACCTGTGTTTAAGTAAATGCCGCCTAAGCTAAGTTTGCTGAAACTAAGTTTGTCCCCAGGCCTCCTCGCCTGGTATTTCCACTCACAATTCCCTCCTGTACAAATTTTTGTCAAGGTAGTAATTCTTACGGTAATGACGCATAAGAGTATCTCTACCAGTTGCCTTAAGAAAACACAAGTATATTTACATTTAAATCTGTGGCACGCCAAATGTACAGGGAGAGAGAACAGCAAGCCGTCTCCTGTGTTTGAGACAGCAGAAAATGTCCATGTCAGGGAGATCGCAATACATATTCCTTTAAAATGCTTCTGAGACTAAAATGCCTTTTAAATACTTCCCTTTATAACCTTGTATAAGGTCAAATGCTTTCAGGATATCCTCACACAGATTTACTTTAAATAACAGTTTATTGAGTTTTTTTCGGCCCATTGTTTTCTATTCTGTTCTTAACGGGGGACCGTGACTGTTAACTCTTCTCCATGTGAACTACTTACTACACGAAAATATTTACTCCATTAATCTTTATCCTTCTCTCCTGGGGCTTAAACATTCCAGTTCTTTCCATTTTCTCCCTCAAAGCTCTTACCATCAAGCTCTTGACATTATTTTTGCTACCCTCAAACGTTCGGTACTTTCTAACGGCCATGGAAGCCAGATCTAACAAGGAAAGAGGATCAAATCAAAGGCGAGAGTAATGACAAGTGATGCCCCCCTGGGTTTTCCGTTGGCCCCACCTAAGCGTATTGTAGCTTGTTGTTTTAAGGAAAAGAGTCGTGTTGCTGTTTACTCCTGATCAGTCATAATTTAAAAAAATTTTAACTGTAACTTAAAAACGATCCAGCCTTTTCCGGCTTATAAAAATTTTGGTTTTACCACTGTCTGCCAGATTTTTTTTTTTTTAATCTCTATCCTTGACCTTTCAGAACTTTATTCTATTTCAGGTGTTTTCTTCTTTAATAAAGAACTAAAAAAAGATCCTTTTTCCCCAAGATGCGAGCTGTGTTTACAATGACCTCAGTGTATAAATTCAGCCCTGCTCAGCATTTCTCAAAGTGCCATTGAAAAACACCCGCACTGAAGTACCTAGGGTATCTGTGAAGTAAGTGAATTCTTGGGTGTCACACCAGACTTGATATGCGAGGCTTGAGACGGAGGGGCAGAATCTAAGAATCTGCATTTCTGAAATAAGCACCCTGGCTAATTCTTAAGCACACTTTGAAAAACAAAAACTAGCAGCTGAGTCTACTGCTGGTGTGAAATGAGTAAAGGCAACGTGGCCAGGCCAAGTCTTCCCTGTTTAGCACAATCCACAGTGATGACCGCTGCTCAACTCCTTAGCTGCCTTCTTAAATTTGGAGCACATCATTTGGAAAGGCACACCCTCTAACTACAGTTAAGTGCTTTCTCCTCCATCTCTCTGACATGACATCGGTAAAGGAAGGCGTGCTCCCTGTAACTCCAGGATTTGGGCTTAGAACTCTTTCCAGTAGAAAAACCGAGCCTGCAGGCAGGCAGCCTTCATTGTTCAGCCCCGTTTCTTTGGAGATGGTGGACACCCCAAGGGCTTTCCTTCCGGTCCCGCCTAAACTCCTCCCGCCTTCGCAGACATCAGAATGATGAAGGAGGGGGCCCACAGAGTCTTACTAAGCAATCTTTTACCAAATCCCCCTCCAGATCAGCTTGGTCTCTCCCGATCTCAATGTGTATGCACATATGTATGCATTGTTTGTCCTTTAGGATAGTGGGGAGAAAGCTTTGCTTTGAATGACAGTGGTCACTCAGAGTTACTGATAAATGGAATTTCGCTAATGTTGATCACGCACTCAGTGTTTACCGAGCATTCGTACAATAGGTACTTGCACAGTTTTTATCAGGCTCCCGCTCGCCGGGTATCTCTGGCCAGCTGCTGTCAGAACGGAAGCAGTAAAACCCAAAGCAGGGCTGATCTCGGACTGACGCCAGGTTGGGGCAGTGCCAGCGGATTTCCCAAATGCACCCCACCGGTGAATAAGAAACCAAGGCCGACCACAAAGGCCCATTCTGAGCAGGGGCCCTTAGGAGAAGGACGCACACGTCTGAATAATCAAGGTCAGAACCTACGTGGAAGGCAAAATCCCCAGAGACAAGAGCAGGTGTGCTGTTAACTCCTGGAAAATTAGCATGACCCACACTTGCCCGAGGCGTGACCTCTCCAAAGGTCCCAAACCGCAGCCGCATGTGTGGGCCTTGACGGTTTCCTGAAGCTGGTTTAAAGGTTTAAAAGACACATATTGCCCCTCAAATTTTCAATCTGAGGAAACCGGTTTGGAGAAGGGACTGACTTGCCCAGGAAGGAAGGAAGGAAGGAGCGGCACTGAGGTTCACGCCCGGCTCCCGCCCCAGAAGGCGCTGTCTGCTGCTCCGTGCCACCCTCGCCGCACCCGGGGCCTCTTTCTTCTCCGCTCCTTCTGTGTCTTCCGCGCCTTTACTTCCTATCTTGATTTTTCACACTACTTCCCAGAAGGCTGATCCAATCTTTCCCAATTTAAGTCCAAGTTCTGCCTTCAATTCTCTGTCCCTGCTTATGGGGCCTAGAAGAGGTCTCACTGAAGAATTAGGCTTGCGGTTTTTGAATGGATACAAAAATAAACAGAACACATCGCGCCCCTCGGGAGTCCACAGACTGTGGGGGGGATGGACCCATCAGTTAATGCTGAAATAATCTGACAGGTGACGGAACTGGCATTTACAAGGGTACGTGTGAGAATCTGCAAGACAAACGTCAGCTAATGCTCAGAGAGGCTGACTTGAAATTCTCCCCCCAAAAACTCTTAGTGGAGGCCTCGAGAACATTAGTCAACGACAACCACCTGCCGGAAACAGGGGTCATAAAGATATAAGCTGGGTAGAGCGGACTGTGTCTTGGATCTTTAATAGGTTGCTTCAGTAAGACCCCGGCCCCACAGTTACTTACATTCCTTAAGCAACATGACTGCTAATATATTATCATAGTCGGCACTTTATATGACACCTGAACATCAGTTATTTTATTTGTTTCTCACAGGAGTTCTGAGAGAAAGCCAGACAGATGCTACACACAGCTAACGAGTGTGAAGTCAGAATTTGAGCCGAATTCTCCTGACATCATTCTGACTCTGTCCTCCTCTTTGAGGAAAAAGAGAGGGTACGAATAAGAGCCAGCAAGCGGCTGACAAGAGAATCAGGCTCCTGGGAGGAAATCTGCAAGAAACACATGCTCACAGAAAAACGCAGAGTCAAAATGTAGGGCGATGGACACTCCATTTTAATCGTCCTGCAGGGAGGAAAGGAATCTTTTCCATCCCAAAGGAGGCTGTAAGTGTGGCCTTCATTCTCAGCTGTCTTCCCTGGAGAACAAGATGTTCCTTGTCTAAGTGGAACCTAAGGTGGGGGTCTTTGGAAGAATTAATATATGTGACCTTATGAAAAAGGAAGGAAGGGAGAGAGGAAGGGAGGGAGTGAGGAACGAAGGATAACACACGATCTGACAGTATCAGTATTCATGACGGGATGCACACTCCCTTCAAATATTACCCCACGAAATGAGGAATCCCTTTCTCTCTCCCTCTTCTCCCCTGCCCCCTCCCTCTGTTCCTTCCCCTCTTTCTCTCTCCGTGCTGGGGAAAAAGTACACATTATTGGGCAAGCATTTGACAGAACAGATACTTGCTTTCTACCCGGTTATACAGGCTTTCGAAAGCTTGTCTGTAATTTCAGTGGGCCCTGGTCGGCAAGCAGGAAACCAATGCCAGAGCCCAGGTGGGGGACTCCGAGGCCCCGACCAGCGGTGGGTGAGCTGCTCCTCCAGCTGACTGGTGGCCAGTCGACCCGGCGGCTGGCCGGATAAGCAGCCGTCCCCAGGCGGCCTGTGAATTACGGATCTCAGGGAGCCCCACGGAGCGGCCTGCTCCCCTTTCTCCTCCCGTCCTTCCTCCTTCCTAACCTCCAAAGTTGCACCTGACCATGCTGTGGCCACACCAGCAGTTCTGCCCCTGCTTTCTGCTCTTCTTCCTCAGTTCACAACAAGTGCTGCCACGTGACACGCATCTACTATGGACCAGACACGGCATGACACTTAAATGCTTTAAATACATCATCGCACATAAATGCCTCATCGCAACTCCTTAAAATAGCTTTGTTGCCCCCACTGCCGAATACCGACGAAGACACCAAGGCTCGCACCACTCAGCTGACCCAGGACTCAAACCTGCATTTGTTTGATGTAGGTTCTACCTACATCCTACCAACCGAGTTGCCAACCAAGTCACCATTCTTTGCCCTTGTGCAACTTACAGAAAACCCAGAAAATACAAGGAGTGTTCAGGTCAAGAAGGCTAGACATGGGAAACGACGGGAAAAATAGAATTTACGGTATGAACAACTTGGGGGTGCAGATGCGTAGGACACACGGTGTGTTTGCTGAGACAGCGGGAACACATGTGGCAAAGAGTAGATGTGATTATTCACACACACTTTTTCCTTTAGAGAAAACCTGAGAGCTGTTGCCTAAAGAATGGGAGAGGCATAGAACGGAGGAGAGTTGAAGGTGAAATCTCTCTGGCAAAGGGCATATGACGCAAAGAAAGGCACCGAAGTGACATGAAATGAGACATGAGGCTGAGGTAGTAAGGTGAGGGATTCACTGTCTTGGGCTCGTTGGGAGAAATACAGGAGCGGGGACTCCACTCTCTCAGAGGCTGAGTGTCTAAAGGGCACATCTTAGAACTATATTCAGTGTTGGAAAGCAAAAATAGAAAACCCTTTTTAGATACCGGGGAGCAAAGTGTCTACTTTGAGCCAATTTCTGTGCTGCACTATATAAGACCTCCCCTCTTCCTCCTCACCCTCTTGGGTTCATCTCGCCTCTGGGTCTGTTTTCCCTCCACCCATCTTTGACACTTTTCAGTTTCCCCCAATATATTTATCTGACTTTTTCCAGTAAAGAATTAAGTGTCTGCCAAGTTGCCCTGAGAACAGGCCAGTTTCTGCCTCTCTCGTCCTTCCTTTGTCATTCCCGCCTTCCCTCTCCGCATTTCTTCCTCCCGGTTTCCTCTGAGCTCTTTCTCCTTCTCCTTCCTCGTCCATTTTTCTTTCCTTCCCTACAATTAGTGAGCCCCCTTTCCTTCTTCCCTTCCTTCTTCCACTCCCCAAAGCGATGCTTCTCTCCGCCGAGCCTTTTGCTGGGAGCCCTGACGCAGAACTTGTTCTTTCACATCTAGTCCGACCCAGAGGGTCTCAGGAAATATTGTAGAAAAATCAGAACGTAAATAATGTTGACTGGAATTATTCCTGGACGAAGAGAGCTTCACAGTGGGGGGATCCGCAGGCTAGGAACCTTCCTGTCTGCTCCCCAAGTGGCTAGAGTTGTGGCTCTCTGACTTGAGCCATCGTCAGCACTGCCCAGGGGCCTTGTTAAAACACAGAGTGCTGGGCCCCACACCCAGAGTCTCTGATTCAGTAGGTCTGAGATGGGGCCCGAAGATGTGCATTTCTAGAAGGTTCCCTGGTGATGCCAATTGTGCGGGTTCACTGGCCACACTCAGAGTCACTCAAGTGAGGACACCAAGGGCAGTCGAGTGGTCCAGGCTCCACGGTACGTGGTTACAGTCTGACAAGAGGGGATAGAGCTTCACTCCTTGTCACATCAACACAGGGACTCAGGGAAGCCGAGGAAGCTCTGGAACTCAGATCCAGAGGGTGTGCCGGGCGCCGCGAGGCGGGAAGGAGAATCAGGGAAGGCTCCTGTGCTTGGCCTTCTGGGAACAGCGGAGCCGGCTCCAAGCCCTGTCATCCGCCCTCGTCTTGTGACCACACACTGAAGCGGCCGAAGGGAATTCGCTGGGCCCTCTGATCCCTTCCCATTCCCCCAGTCTTCTGTCTGTCTGTCTCCCTCTTTCCCTGGCCTCCACTTCCCACCTCTCACCCCTGCCCAGCGCATGAGTCAGCCCCGTCTGTCCTCCCGGCCCCACTGCTGTCTGTTTTTCTAACGATGGCAGAAGATGAGCTGGTCTGCTGGCCCGGCTGTCACAGAGCGCCGTCCGCGCTCGCCTTTTTGCCCGGTGCCCTCTCACGAGGCCGTTTTATTGGCCTTGCTCCCCTTGGCCTGCAGCCCTCCCCCCTTCTTTGGCTCACGGAGATCCCGGTTTCCCAGGAATGGATCAAGAGAAACAGAGATACAGAGGAACGGAGGGGCGCATCCACTCGGGGGCTGGGTGTGTGTGTGGGGGGGTGTCAGGTGTTGGAAATCAGTGGCTGTGGCGCAGCTCTCTCTAGCACACGGCAGCAGACAGAGCAGGCCAAGCATTGCTGCTAAGTGGCTTAATTACTTCCAGGGAGAGATGTGGACAACAGAACCTGCTGTGGCTGAGGCTGGAGTGTTTGCATGTCACTGGCTGTCCCCAGGGTGAGAGGTTTGAACTGCACGTGCAAGCGGGGGTCTGTGCGCACAGTGCCCCCTGCTCTCCATGTCAGGACTCCTGGGTGGTCCACCTGGATGAGTCAGCCTCGTTCTTCCTTGCAGTAACTCCTGTGAATCTAGCTCAGGAAGTCACAGCGCCCTCTGTGCCCCCAGCAGGGGGTCCCCCACGGGAAGAGGCAGGCAGGGTTCCTTGAGGTGGTAAGGTCTAGCTGGGTTACTCAACAGTGGGTTGCAGGTCTACCTCAGGGGTCATATACAGAGATGCCTGCCTGGCCCAGGCGGTTGGGGGCCACCAGGCAAAGAGCCACAGGGAGAGGGGAGGACCATGTGACCTGAAGAACAGCTGTCCTTCTGGGGTTGTAGCGGCTACTCAGATCCAGCCAATTGTTGCCATGGTTGCCAAGAGTCTTGTTTTTCAAGAGAAAAATCTCTGCACAAAGTGTTTTATATTTATTTTTACTTGGAGTATGTGTGTATGTGTGTGTGAAATGTTTTATATACACATATGAGTTTTATGTGAAAAAATCCCAATTTTTAAATATGAGCAATCAAAACAAAATTGTTTTTAGACACTGTGTTGGCCAAATAAACCTGTCTGTGAGCCATCAGTCTGCAAAACCCTGATCTAACTCAGCTTAAACAAGGCCCCATTAGAGAATACCAAAACCATAAATAATTCTGATGTGCTTTTAACTTACTTCTTATTAAGTCATTTAAAATGAAATCCTGGAATTTTGCTTAAAGAAGAGCCAAAATCAGAAACCCTAATATCTGTAATTGTGGGATTGTGGAGCCAAAGTTAAGAAATTAAACAAAAGGCATAGGAGTGGAGAAAGAGGAGGGCTCGAATTAGAAAGCCTGGCGGCCCCCCAGTGGAACAGAGGAGTCCGGTCCAGGTCTGGGGACGTGGAGGTGACTTACCTCACACGACTGGATGCAGTGGACCAGGACAGGGTCTGGGTGCCACTGACGCCGCCCGGTGCACACGATGCTCTGAGGGGGACGACAGAAAGAGCAAAAGCAAAGACGCCTGGTCAGTGGGAGAAGGGGCAAACCCTGAGCCCCACCCCCCCCAGTCCAACCCCGTGCTCTGAGGAGCAAGGCCCGGCTGTGCCCATGAACACGGTCAAGGCCGTCCGGTCTTGCCCATGGAGCTGCCCGTCCTGCCAATGATGCCATGGCACAAACTCAGTGGAGGGGGCTTTTCATTCTCTTCCTCTTCCTTCTCCTTTACCAAGGGAGCAACATTACCAGAGCAGTGGTGTAGGTATGGTTTAAAAAAGAATCCTCAATATTATAATGAATATAAAGTGGTTTGGGCATAATCCTGGTTTCATTTGCTTTGACATTTAAAAAATTGTTTTTTTTTAGACAGAGAAAAAGGGAGAAAGAGAGGAAGAGAAACATCAATGTGTGGTTGCCTCTCACATGCCCCCTACTGGGGACCTGGCCCGCAACCCAGGCATGTGCCCTGACTGGGAATCGAACCAGCGACCCTTTGGTTTGCAGGCCTTTTATAAATGTAGGAGTGTTGGGTTTATTTTTAAACACTTTAGAAATTCTCAAAACACAAGTACACTGCAAAGGAAAAACAAAAGGGAGGAGCAGAGTCTGTCTTTACTTTCAATTCTTTCTCTCCAATGCTCTTCTCTCCTTTTATTTCCAATTTATTTTTACGTCTATTTTCATGTAATTTCATTTCTTGAGCATGGAACATATGTTCAAAGAATGAACTATAAAAGGTGGACGAGGGTACATAACCTCCCTCCTGCGCCTGTTCTCAGTACCCGATTTTCTCCCTCCCATTTCTAGTTCTTTTTTGTATCGTTACAGAGATAGCATATGCATGTATATACGTAGATGTGTAAAATTCTTTATTTCCTCACACAAACGGTAGAATTACTGTGATTTTATTTTGTACTTTGGTTTACTGTTGTTGTTTGCTTGTTTCCTTTGTTCCATTTCACAATGTTTCTTGGGGTTCTGTGCATTTAACAACATCTGGGCTGTTGTGTTCTATCAACTGCATAGTATCCAACTGCCTGGATGTACCCTAACTTATTTCATTAGATCGACATCATTGGAATATTTGGTCCGAACAAAGTCTTTTGTTCCAACAAAGCTTACATATAAATCATTTCACACATGTGCAAATAGATCCACCGAATAAATTCATGACAGTGACATTGACAACACTCAGGTCCATTTTTAAGTGTTCTATTAATTCAGTCTTGAGACTAATGTGGACTGGCAGCCTTCCTTAAGTTCTGTAAAAACGCAAACGTTTCTGGTCCCTGTGTCACAGGCCTTCCTAGACGGCAAAATCCTTGAGAATAAGCGCTGCCTTCCACTGCTATTTCTATATGTATATATAGAAACGGTGCTTTATGAGTGACTGCCAAGCCCTAAATCTGAGGCTGTATCTCTAGGGCTCTCCTTTGTCGTCCAGCCTCTGAAAGTCACTCTCCCCGTGAATAAAGATACACACATGCCATTACTTGAACTACTTATTGGTCGAAATTGGAGGAACATTTCAAATGTTTTTCAGGACCTAAATTTTGTGGTGCTGAGGTGACGAGGGAAGGGAGACAAGCAGGGCTAGGTCCTGGTGAGTGTGTCACGTTAAGCAAACAAGGGGCATTGCTCTGCAACGCTTACGAGAGCTCACACGGGGTGGTTCACATAACCGGCTGGCCACAATCTAAGCGTGTGAATTCCTCAAAGTCATGAAATGGAAACGTAAGGACGCCCAATCACAAACTGCCAACACGGCTTTACGCTATAGCCCATCAGTAATTGCTTTACTTTGCTTCTGCCTTTCCCCTGGAATAAAGCCCTTCCCCGGAGGAGTGCCCCTCCCAACTCTGGTTTGGCACTGCCTCAAAACTCTTCAAATTTTAATATGCCTCAATTTATCTTTTGACAGCCCAATGCGATTTTTTATTTTCTGGAACATTTTTGACGTATTATAATCATCTATGCTACCTTTGAATGGCTATAGGGAATAACTGAAAGAACAACTTTATATCCTCTGCCTAACCTTATCATATCTTAACATTTTTCTGTGTCTGCTTCCATAGTATAAGAAGACATTAGAGACTGACTCAATGTCCCCTATATGTGTCCTCCTGTTATCATTCTGCTTCCTTTCTCCCTACTGGGTAACAATGGTTTTGAAATTTTTAAATAATTATTTACATACATTTGTATATGGTTACAACTATTGCTATGATACTACTGGCAAGTCACTTCTCAGGTGAGTTGCTTGTGCACGAATAAGTGCAAAGGCTGTTTTGAACTTCCAAAGAGTAAAAGGTTCAGAGAAAATCAATTTAAATATCTGAGCCATTAAAGTTGGTTGGGCCGTTAAAAAAAATTTTTTTTAAGCAAGTAAAGAAAAGGAAGAAAAGAAAGAACAGTAAAAGGGAGGAAAAGAGGAGACAGAGAGCAAGAGAGAGATCACTTAAGGGTTATCGGGCCGGCCTAAGGCTGTCCGAAGGCTGCTGCCTAGTTAAACGCCTAGTTAAAGGTCACAGGACTGATGGTTAGCCAACATTAAGATCTAACACAGAATTGCTCAATTGTTTTTTTTATTCCAATAGTTGTTTGGCTTGTCACATCAGACGACAGAGCTCTGCTGCTGCCCATGTCTGTGACAATTTCCTTATTTCTATAGACGCAGCAACCCGAATGGAATGCAGCTTCATTCTGCACATTCGCTGGGACTACAGTGCCTTGTCCTGCCATCTGCTTTTCAGGCCCTCTCCCCCTGCCCTCCAGAACCCCTCGTCTACGCTTCTGTAGCAATGACGGACCCGATGCCTAGACACCCATTCAGACTAAGAGTGAGCAGTTCCATGGCTAAAACTGATGAAAAAGAAAATTGGGACTGAGCGATTTGTTTTCCCACTCGTGTGTGGCAAGGGTCACTGGAGCTGTTGGACAAAACTGGACCCTCCAAGAAGACACTTGCGGGTGGGGGCGGGGGGAGGATTAGGACATGAGGAGACAGAGGGGTGGGTTAGAGTATTCTGTTGGAAATCATGGCTCCTAGAGGATGTTATCTTTTCTTTTTCTTTCTGCTACTTTCTTCCTCTTAAAAGATTCTGTTTTTATTTTAGTAATTATTAATCCTTTAGGGACCAATTTTGGAAAAAAGAGCCAGAAATTATAAGATTTGTTTTGACTGAGCAATTCCGTTGAAAAACTGGGGAGTTGAGAAAGGGATTTCAAGCAGTGCCCAGAGTCTCTGCAAACCCAACGTGTGCAGCCACAGGAAAATCTCTCTAATTTGGACCTCACTCCATTAATTTGGACTTCATAATTATGATATACTAAAAAAAGGAAAAGCACTGCTTGTAAAAAATGGATTTATGAAGCGAACAACTAAGGGAAATAGGATGTTATGATCAATGCTTTTGTACTTCAGAAAGAAACACTCCCAAATACAAACGAGAAAAACTCATTTACAGGCACATGACTGCCACATTCTGTGTAGAGAAGAACCTTTCCATGAAATCGGGTTCCTCACTGACCACTTCTTCAAAACTTGAGTTGAAACCTTAGTTTTCTTTTCTTAACTAGAAAAGTCACGAGATGTCATAAAATGCTCTCTCGATACAATGGCTGACCATAAAAACCCAGCCCCGCGCTGGCCTGCTGGGGAGACAGGTCGGCCCTGAGCGCGGCCGCGCGGAGCTGGGGCTGCTCTCCTCGCGGGCGCTCTGGCTTCATCCAGCAGCTGCGTCCTGAGCAGAGGACGGCGAGTCACACGCTGCGGAGGTGTGGGGATCACAGGACGACATCATTCCTACCCTCGAGACTCTTACGTTTTTAGTGTTAGAATGACAGAAAAGAGAAAAGGAAAGAAAAAAATGAAGAGGATGAGAAAAGCACCGAGCAGCTCCTGCACCCCTCTGCTCGGGCAGCCCGGGCATCAGGGCACCCGGGGGATGTGCGGGAGGGTGGCCTGGCAAGAGGCCCTTGCTTCTGGGCACGAGCAGTGGCACTGACTGGGCCTCTGGCTGCCCTCTGCCTGTCCTAACTACCCAATCCCACTGCTCAGTCCCCTTGACTGGCAGGCGTTTGCTGGACAGCCAAGAGCCCCTCTGTTTGGTGTTCTCTTCTCTAACAGGCTATTTCTCTGCGGATGCCATCACCACAGAAAGGTCTAGATCTCTGTGTGTGGCGGGTGTGGGAGGGAGAGGCCGTTCCAACAACAAAGGCCCCAGAAGTCCACGTGAGAATTTCAACCCCAGCCTTCCGTTTCCCACACCCAGCACGCCCTTCAAACATTGACAAATAATGGCTTATTTTCATCTTTACTCTCTTCTCTCTTAAAACCAAAGCTGTTAGAAATTGCTTCTTCGGTCAGAGGAATTCCACTAGGAAACACTCCAGGGTAATTGGTATTAACTATTGAGCTGACGCTCGGTTTTCTTTTGGCATAAAGAACATTGATTTGGCAGTTCAGAAACAATGTACTCAGTTCCTTTAGTCATTCGCTCCCTGTTTTCAATTTTATTTCTATCTTTTCCTAATTCATCTTTCTTTTTCCATCCTTTTTTTCATCTTTACTCATTTCTTTGGTTTATCATAAGTTTTCTTGTTCCTTTTTAAAAAATAAATTTACTGGGGTAACGTTGGTTAATAACATTATATAATTTTCAGACATCATATAATTTTCAGACGTCTGACGTGTAGGTACTCTGCGGCGTGCTCACCACCTGAAGCCTGGCTTCCTTCCTGCCCTGTTTTCCCTCAGTAGTAACTTTTCTCTCCCACTCCCCTTACTGTATTACCGTCCTTTAGGTCTCAGAGCCTTCCTTCTGGCGACGTCATCTTTTCAATGTCCCTTTAGACGGGGCCGCCTTTCCCCCCGGGCTTTCCTTTGTTCTCCTGATTTGCAATCCTTCCCTTTAGGGGTGGCCCCAACAGTCGCTCGCTTTAAGGGAGCTGCGAGAGTCCCAGGAATTCCTCCACGGAACATGCTGTCTGTGGAGAATCGCGACATCCTGGGTCCCTTTGCTCACCTGGACTTTGACGGGCTCCATCCAGTGCTCGAGAGTGTCAGCAGTGACGTTCTCGGGCAGCACCACGGGGTCACTCGGGGGCACGGTACACGACGGGGAGCACACCGCACCTGATGGAACAAAATGCACAGCAGACACATGAACTTCCCAGATCTCAGTCTTCTTCATCCTGGAATCAATGGTTTTGATTTGTCAAAAGCACTTTCTTCCTACATTGTCAGTCACCATTATCCTGGTGATGGGCAGGGCTGATATTCCTCATCTTTGTGCCAGTAGGGCACTTCCTATGCTTATTAGTGAGGAGCCTCTGTCCCCAAGTGAACTCTCCATGCCCCAAGGGACCCTCCTCTTTCTGGTCCAGGACTTACTTGGAATCCCTGACTCGCTGTATGGTTCAGCAATGAAAAGATCAAGCAGACCTCCAGGCCCCCGCCGGGAGCTCTGGCTAGCCGAAGTCGCCCCTGGCTGGCGGATGCATTTTACATACGTTTAGTCTCATTCTGCTTACAGGGTCCTCGGCTCACACCTGCAGCCTCTACCACCTAAGAACTTCGCTAGCTGGGGTAAAAAATGGCCTGGAAATTACGAAGGCAGATTTATAACGTCTACACTGAAGACCATTAGGCTGGCAGCCCTGAAAACCACGTGACTAAAAGAGGAAACACTGGGAAATCAGAGGCAGAGATTTTGGTCACATGTTGGACTCCCGAAGGAAAATCTCGCTCCATTCTTTTGTAGATGGAGTCCAAGTGTCTCACAAAATCCCATTCAAAGAAAGCATGGTCTAGGGTTTTCTATTTCTTCATCTATAGATTGAAGATCTCCAAGTTTCTTTTCAGCTCTCGCTACCTCTGTTTTGATGGGTTTTTTGATTTTTTACTAACTTGTGTAATAACTCAAAGAGCTACATGACTCTGAAGGAGTCTCTATATGTGAGTGTGTGACATTTTAATGTAGAAGTCACAGGGTGGAGAGACGAGAACTGCTCATGAAACCGTGCTCGAGAGGCACAGTCCGAGCACCCCACTGCCCCGGCCTGGCCCCAAGGTACCTCCATGCAAAGAGCAATTTGAAGGTGTTAAAGAATTATCTCAGAATCTAAGGAGTTTTCTCAGTAACCTGAATTATACCCACTGGCATTACGCAATTTGGAATGACGTATGAAAACTACCACCTACTTGTAGAGACCAGGGCTTAGGGTTAATTGCACAAGGTTTCCCACCAACTGTATCTCTCTCCCATGATGCTTTGGTCCAGCCAGCACAAACTTAAGTTGACATTACTGTAAATCAGCTCTGCCCACAGGGGCCTTCAGTTGCAATTATTGATACTTGATTAGGAATTTGCTCAGAGGCTCTGGAGCCTGGTCCTCTGCAGAGAAAGGATGGCTGGAGAGCCACACAAGCCAGTGCAACCTCAGGTCGTCCATTTCTGGGGCTCCCCACTGCAGCCGCTCTGTAGGGGGAATGGAGGGGGAGCCCAGCACAGGCCGGCTGTGCGGCTCCGCGTTCCCACCTCTCCCCTTGGAACTGCAGCTCCTCCCCAAAGCCATCCACGTTCAGCTGCAGTGAGAAGTGGGTGACGCGGGCAGACGCTATGCAAGGGGCTCAGCAGCCACGCCGACACCGTGCTCGCGTGGGAGACTCAAAGGAACGAAACATTTCCATTTGACTGAAGCAGCTCGGAGTCAACGTGCATTTCCGTCTGCTCCCTGAGGACAGCAGTGGACCTGATTCGAGATCCAGCCAGGCCTAAAAAAAGGTTCTTGGGAGCAAAACTTGGTATCTGCCCCTGAACTCACCGATACCGTATCCCTGCTCGCACTTGTACTCCACGGAGTTCCGCTCCGAGGGCGGCGGGGGACATTCCCCATGCACCTTCTCACACAACTTGAACTCCTCCGTCCACCGTCCCTCCTTAGTGCAGAGGATGGGCAGCTAGAATGTTAAAGGTAAAGAACATTTCGCTGTTGCTTTGATAACTTTATCTAGTGTGGGGGGAAGGGGCCTGACCAAATGGTACTGTTTCGCAACTTCTAGCACTTAGACTAAAAGGCTTTATTGAAATAAGAAACCATGCTGGTTACTGACCAATAAAAGTCATGACAATTTTTTTTTTTTTTTGCTGTTTTGATGTGAAGGAATCAAAGAATTTTGTCATTAATGAAATGTATTTACAATGTGTTTTCCTTTGGCCATAAAAATCGGATGAGCTATCAGCTGTAGTCCATGTATTTTGAGATCTTTTTGGAATTTTTCCCAAATGGTGCCATTTGGCATCGATCTGCCCGTACTTGTCACACACGTGCTGTTTGTGGCAAATACGAGACTCTTTTCAAGATGCGTCTGATCCAGTGAAACCAAGTCACGATCTTTCTGAAGGTACTTTGGGTCTTTCTGATTGAACGGATCCAGCACGGTGGCTTTTGATCGCCAACGTTCTGCTGCCTTTCTCTACGTGAGCCACTGTGCGCAACTCTGGGCGACACAGCCCCAGAGACGCGATGCAGGACACACAGTATAGCACCACATCACAAACCCCAAGAGAGTGAGGTTTTGGAATCACAGATAATCCTCCTCCCTCTGGCCAACTTTGTGAGTCCTTCAACAACCAGTGCGAACAGAGGGGCTCGATTCCTCGTCGTGTTGGTGGCAGATGTGTTTTGCCTGTCCTGCAGCGCTTCTCTGGGAGCGCTGGACACTGAGAAACAGGCGTGTGCCAGGAGAGCAGTCAAGGCCACTGGTCTTTGCCGAGGTCTGCTTAATCTCCTGCCCTGTGCATGCGTGTGCTGCTTGTAAAGATTCTACAATAAAATTGGTCTTAGTCATAGGACCATGATAAGACTGTGTGGCTTCCACTTGGGACCTCTCCTGCCAAAATCCTAGAGAGAAAAACAGCCGGGCAGCACTTTCAGCTCTGCCTCTGTAGAGGGAGTCACGCGTCTGTCCGGGCCGCTGTGCTGTGCAGAACGTAATACTAGCATCCCCAGCCACGGCAGGTCTGGGGCCGCCTGTGGGAGGAAATCACACTGCTAAACCAAAACCCCGGCATTTTTCTGGAATTGACTCAGGGACCCAAGCCACTAGGTTTTCCTCCTTATCCAAGAGAAAGTTCTAAAAGAAAACTCCAAAAACGTGGTATCTTCTGAATTTCCTATCAAATAATCCCAATCGCCCAGTCAGAATCCCGGCTTAGTAAGGTCCCGCCTGTTGGGGTTCTTTGATATCACTTCCACTCAACATTCGTAGACTGGCCGTCCAGGAGAGGGCACAGCCTTATCCAAAAAAGGTTCGAGTTCTCCTTACCCTTTCACTTTCCTGGTTACAGCTGAGCACGCACTGGCTGTCGAGCTCAAAGCCGTTGGTACATTCGTACATGCCCTCGAAGACAGGAGGAGGGGGCTCGCACACCACGGGGACACAGCTGCCTTGCTCCCAGGTCCCATCCTCCAGGCACTGGATCTTCAGGAACTTGCTGATAAGATATAAAGCATAACAGCCCATCAGGCTCCCTCAAAGAGGTCACAGACGACAACTAGATCCTTAGTAAGATGCGGTAAGAATTTGCAACTAGGCGGAGGGAGCTGGCCTTGTTGCCAAATGTCCTATCTCTCCAGTCTAATTTCCAAGTCCTAGAAGTAAAAACAGCAATCCGCGTGCACTTAACAGCGACGGCAGCAGCAAGCGTATAGTCATCTTTGATACAGTACTCTCAAAAGAGATTGCTAAATATCAGGGCAAGGTCAAGGTTACTTACCGTTGGGTTTTCTCCATGCCTTTCAAAGCGGTCTCATACCTAAGTGCACTGGGACGTGCCAGGCAGGGTGGGGCACAGAGAGGGGTATCACACGCCCAGGGGACTACCCGGAAGGGATCTGAGGGCCATCACCATTACTATGGTGACATAACTGCAGCCGCCAGTATTTTTTGGCTCTCCAGAGAGGGGAGAAGATGCAGCCATAGGAACCTTCTAAAACAGACGCTCTCACCCTGAACTTCGGAGGGCAAGGGCCTTGCTGGTGATTACCATGGTTATTGTGTTTGTTTACAAGTTAATTTTTTCCTTGGAAAGAGTTCATGGCTTTCATCAAACGCCCCAAGTAGACATGACTCAACACTGCCCTAGAAGACGCGCCCCTCCCGCCTATGCACTGACACGGCCTCCGGCCAGGGTGGCCGCCCTGGGGGCAGCCGGAGCGCGACAGGAGGCGGTCTCACTGCGGAGATTTCCGTGTCACCCCCCTCCCAACTCGCTGCCAACTCGGAGGTGCTTTCCGTGGC
>PVJD01010608.1:0-52297 GCA_004026545.1 Mormoops blainvillei
CCCTCCCCTTCCCTTCCCTTCCCTTCCCTTCTCTTCTCTTATCTCACCTTACTGCGTTAGACAGGATTTTCAGTACAATGTTGAAAAGGAATGGTAAGGAGGAATATCCCTACCTTATTCCTGTTGTTAGTGGGGAAGCTTCAAATCTCTCACCATGAAGTATATTGGTAGCTGTAGGTGTCTTTTGCAAATATTCTTTATCAAGTTAATGATGTTTTCCTCTATTTCCATTTTACTTAGACTTTTTATCATGAATGGATGTTTGATTTTGCCAAAATATTTTTTTCTGTTTCTACTGATATGATCATGTGATTTTTCTTTTTTAGCCTCCTGATGTGATATATTACACTGATTTTGAATGTTAAGACATCCTTGTATATATCTGGGATAAATACCACTTGGTCATGCCATTTAATAGTTTTGAAACACTGTTAAATTAAATATATTATATTAATGTTTTATTGAGAACTTTTACATCTATGCTCATGAGAGATATTGTTCTGTAGCTTTCTTTTCTTGAAATGCCTTTGGCTGCTTTTATTGTTAGGGTAATGCTGGGCTCATGGAATCAGTTAGGAAGCATTTCCTCCGCTTCTATCTCTGAAAGAGATTGTGAAGAATTACTGTGATACAGTCCTTAAAAATGTGGTGTAATTCACTAGTGAACCAATCTGGACTGGGTACCTGCAATTTTGGAATTAATTATTGACTCAATTTCTTTAGTAGATACAGACATAGATGTATTGTCTATTTCATTTTTTTGTGAGTTTGGGTAAATTGTGTCTGTGAAGGAATTGGTCCATTTTATGTAGGTTATTAAATGTGTGGACATAGTTTTTCATAGTATTTTATTATTAACCTTTTAACATTCATTAGGCCTATAATAATGGTATACCTTTCATTTCTAAAAATTTTAATTCATATTTCCTCTTTATTTTCTTAGTTAGCCTGGCTAGACTCTTATGAATTGTATTGATCCTTTCAAAGAATCAGCTTTTGGTTTCATTGATTTTTCTCTATTGATTTCCTGTTTTTAATTTAAATGACTTCTGCTCTAATTATTATTATTTTTCATCTTCTGTTTTCTGTTAATTTAAGTATATAGTGTATGTTTTCTCAGTACTCTTAGACTAATTAATTTTATGATACCTTTATAACACTCAGGTCATATGGGAAATTCTATATGACCTTTTTTGAAATGGTAGAAAGATAAAATAGCAGTATGGATGAGAATGGAGGAAAGTAAATGAGAACCAGACAGAGTGGTTGCCTGACTTGATACATTTTTTTATTTTAAGCATCATGTGGCTCAAGTACTATATCAGATAAAATTCCCCCTTTATGCTGTAACTCACATTTATCTTTTTCTATTCAGACCTACCATACAACTGACAGGAGTAAATGTTATCATTGTTCTCTTTATCAAATGATATCAAAATATGCTTTAAATTTTGGCAGCCTCACAATCTTTCTGTAGTTATGTAGAACTAAAAATAAGAACTATTATTTTTTAGCTGTAATTTCTATGTCTATGCACTTTACACCTACTTCCCAGATCGTTAGCATCATGGAATGTCACAGAGTGACATTCCTCCTTCAACCTTCAGATAATATTTGTAATTCAGGAGAGGTATTCTATCACAAAGCTTATCAATAAACTTAATATGAGACATTTAATTCAGGGCTGATGTTTAAAGCAAGTTTTCCTTACTTAGACGGTATCATTCCTGATCTTATGTTAGGGTGTAGCTTTTAATGGCTTAATTATTTCTTTCTTTCTTCCCATTTATATCATTTTGACTGTAGCACAACTTCCTTTCTTGATGTTAGGTCTTTCAGTTCATTCTTCTAAGGCCAGTCACCAAATCACACAACATTTTTTTTTCTGAAAACTTGGACTCTCATTTAGGGAAATTCCCCCCGAAAAGGAGAACTTTTTATGCTAGTTTTATTAATAACTAATTTGTGGTATTGCTTTTTGGATTTCTCTGATTCTATTCCTTTACCACTAATTTCATGTATTAGGTCTCAAAATTTCTCAGCTTTCATACATGTTTCAAAACAAAATTTTTATAGCATGATTGAAAGATACAAATGTACAAAAATGATCATGAGTCATTTTTTAATTCTTTTTTAAAATATATTTTATAGATTATTATATTACAGTTGTCCCAATTTTTCCCCTTTGCCCTTCTCCAGCTGGTACTCTCTATTTTCTCCAGCAATCCCCTCCCTTAGTTCATGTCCATGGGTCACGTACATAAGTTCTTTAGCTACCCCATTTTCTATACTGTTCTTAATATCCCTCTGTCTATTCTGTACTTTCCAATTTGTACTTCTTAATCCCTATACCTTTTCCCCACTCTCCAACTTCCCCCTCCCAGCTGATAACCCTCCAAATGATCTCCATATCTATGATTCTGTTTTTGTTCTGCTTATTTTCCTAGTGTTTTTTTTTTTTAGATTCAACTGTTGATAGTTGCACATTTATTGCCATTTTAATGTTCACCGCTTTGATCTTTTTCTTAAACAATTCCCTTTAACATTTCATATAACAGCTTGGTGATCATGAAATCCTTTAGCTTTACCTGTCTGGGAATCATTTTATCTGCCCTTCCATTCTAAATGATAGCTTTGCTGGATAGAGTACTCTACGCTGTAGATCCTTGCTTTTCATCACTTTGGATACTTCTTGCCAGTTCCTTCTAGCCTGCAAAGTTTCTTTTCTAAAATCATCTGAGAGTCTTATGGGAGCTCTTATGTAGGTAACTGTCTCCTTTCCTCATACTACTTTTAAGATTCTCTATCTTTAACATTTGTCGTTTTAATTACAGTGTGTGTTGGTGTGGACCTCTTTGGGTCTAACTTATTTGGCACTCTGTGCTTCCTGGACTTGTATGTCTATTTCCTTCAACAAATGAAGGAAATTTTCTTTCATTAATTTTTCAAATAAATTTTCAATTTCTTGTTCTTTCTCTTCTCCTTGCAGGACCCCTTTGAGTTAAATGTTTGTATGTTTGAAGTTGTCCCGGAGACTCCTTAGCCTATGCTTGTTGTTGTTGTTGCTGGTTTTGTTTTTTTTGGGGGGGTATCCTTTTTTCTCCTTACTGTTTTAGCTGAATGGTTTTTATTTTTCCCTCCATTATGTTCCAAATCACTGATTTGATTCTCGGCTTTGTCCACTACACTGTGGATTCCCTGTAAATTTTTCTTTATTTCATTTAGTGTAACCTTCGTTTTTGCCTGGGTCTTTTTCATGCTTTTGAAGTACCCAAGAGGTCCTTGAGCATCCTAAAAAACAATGTTTTGAACTCTGCATCTGATAGATTTCTTATCTCCATTTTGTTTAGTTCTTTTTCTGGAGTTCTGTTCTTTCATTTAGGCCATATTTCTTTGCTTCCTCATTTTGGTGGCCTCCCGGTGTTTGTTTCTATGTATTAGGTAGAGCTGCTATGACTCTCTGTCTTAGTAGTGTGGCCTATTGTGGAAAAGCACACCTGTAAGTTGACTGAGGAGGAGTCTTAGATAACAGTCAGGGCAGGGCAACCCATATGAACCATGTTGATGGAGTCTCAGTTATTGTGTCACCACTCTCTGTCTCTGTGTGAGGGAAGGCTCAAAAAGGAGATTATGGCCATGACCTAGCCTCTGGAGTTTTGTCTGGGAAGAAGCTGTCCCCCGGCACTTGCCTTGATGACAGACATTTTAATTTTTCCCTGTATGCCACTGGTTCCCTTCAGCTGCTGCCCCAGCACTGGAGCCCAGAGGCAGTGAGTCTAAGTTCTAAGTCCATTGTGGGCCCTCTAAAAGGAGATGCCTGAGAATCCTAGAGTTTCTTCCATCACCCCATTCCCCACTGGTTTTCACAACCAGAAGTTATGGGGACTTAATCTTCCTTGCACTGGAACCCTCGTCTGGGTGGTCTGGTGTGGGGATAGGGTGCCTCACTTCTGAGATAGCCTTCCTGATTTTTATGCACTATATGTGGGTATGGAACCACCTTTTCTGCTTCTTCATATCTTTGCCACTCCTACCCTTCTGGATGAATGTGAGTTCTTTAATTCTTTGGTTGTTGGACTTTCATATAGCACAATTTTCTTATGATTCTGGGTGATAGTTGTTTTATAGTTGAGTTGTAATTTTTGTTGTATTTGTGTGAGGGGGCCAGCCGTGTTCTCCTATACCTCCATGTTGACTGGATGACCACATTAGTCACTTGATAGTTGTTCATCACTATGCCTTCCTTTGGAGTTGAACTCTTTATTTCCATTACTTAAGGCCTCAGGAGTCAAAGTTTTCCCATATATACCAGAGTTTGAACCTTCGTGTCCTAACTACTTTCTCTGAGATGACTATTTATCTTAATATTCCATCCAAAAAGGATTAAGATAATAATGTCATCTCATTTGTTATAAAATATTACCATTAAATATAATTTGACAGTACTCATGTAAAGAAATTTCCCTAAGCAATCTTCAGACTCTTTTCTCCGTGGCATTTTCTGCAAAGTGTGGCAAGTTTTCTTAGGTTGCTTATTGTAGAATTATGATACATTTAATTTTTCCATGTAACTGAATATCATACTGTTATAGTCATTATAAACATTGCTGTATCATGCAACATACCACCATGAATTTCATTAACATAGTTTTCTGGAGGGCTCAGTGTATACTATTACCCTAGGGAACAGACACAGGAAGACCTAAGAAACAGAAGTAAATAATCAGAAATAGTCTGCCCAAAATTACTGTCACTTATTATGAACATATGACTGTTTTAAGTAACATGAAATTATATATTTTGAATTATTACATTAAAAAATCCTCAAGCACATACTTAGCGTAGCTATTGTAAATACCAATAAAGTTTCTAATAAGGTATAATATTTTGTGGTTAGTATGTATCCCACAGTTAAATTAAAATCTAACAAAACCCATATGGTACAAAAGTCTTGCCTCTTACATCATTATTTATATTGTCAATCACATCTCTTACTGGTTTGGGAGAGTTAAAATACTTGAGTTATAGAAATATGAGCTTATTTAGAAGATGTTTCTAGCATTTAACTTCCTTCAGTCTTTTACAAACCTTATTTTAGCCTCTTGAACTATCTCTATAAATTCTCATTGGTCCTGTTCTATGACTTTTGCAGACTAAATAAGGAAGTTGTATGTTTGCTTTGAATACTTTTTTGCCTACATAATTAAGGTTTTGCTTTTTCCTTATTCTCAAATAGAAACTAGTTATTTTGATTGTGTTTCAAATTGTTATTTATCAAACCTTCAATTCAGTTCCATTTCATATATCTCCTCTGGTCTGTAAAATTATTGCTTGCGACATAGCATGTGTGGAAAGTTATTTCTACCAACATAAAAGTGTGCAATCTAAATCACATTTTAGTTTTATTTGTGGTAGGGAATAGGTGGGGAGTCATCTTAGAAATGTACACCCCATTACATTCCTAGAGGCGTTCATCTTTGTTATTTTTTTTGAAAAATTACAACATTTTCTATTAAAAATATAATGAATAATTTTTCTAATTTTAAAACTTGTTTTCCAAGGTTTAAGTCAACCTTTAAAAAATCTGGAAAAAAATAAATTCCAATTAAATTTAGATAAAAATATTTTATCTCAATGACTATCAGTCATGAAAACATCCAAATCCCTTTCACTAAATAACCATTATATACATCTTCCATAAAAACATTCTGTTCAATTCTTATAAACTTTCACTTACATAAATTTAATTCTTGGGTCCTTCCATATATTTTCCATCATCCACTATAACTCTAAACCTTGGGAAGCATCTTTTCCCTTTTTGGTTTTCATAATTGAGTTTATAGGAAACTTTAGGGGGCCTTCAGTTGTACTTTAAAGTACTTTAAAAGTGAGTACTTTAAAGTTGTAACTCCACATATTCACTTAATTCACACCTAGAGGGTCATTTGATTGCTCTTGGGTTTATTATGTACTTAATTTCTACTCTCCTCTCTAATGACAATATGCCAAAGTAAAAACAATAAGAGAAAGAAAAAATAATAATAATTAAAAGAGGGAACAAAGACAAGTCCGCCCTGAATAAGACAGCCATAATTAGGTGCACTAATTCATGTGTTATATTAAGTAGTTCCCTAATTAAGTTATAGAATGCTCACTTCCTTTTTAAAGAAAATTATCCAAATCTAAGTGACAAGAACATTAGTCAGAAGCAAATGTGAAATAGTTTCTATTGGCAGGGATTCAGGAAATGAATGCCAGTGTTTCTTAACCTCGATTGTAACGAAGAAGATAAATAATCCCTTACACAAAAATTTCAACAGAAGGAGTAGCATATTGTATGTGCCTAATCCTTATGGCATAAGCTATGATTATTTGTCAGAATTATAAACTTTGAAAATACCACCTTTGCATAACAAGATATTGTTGGTGAGCTCCTTATAAAATGTTTATGGCAGACTCCTCCATATAAGATGGTGTACTATGCTCACAGGGGGAAGCTGTGCCCCTGAGAGTAAACACAGGAATAAATGATGACAGAAGTATTAACTAAAATTCAAGAATTAAAAAAAAATTAAATTTGGTTTTACCAATATTATATCTGGAAAGCACTGAGAAGAAAAAATATATTATAGTTTTACATTCCACAGATAACCACTGTTCACATTTCGGTACAATTCTAGAGATTTTTATTTTATCATACTTCATATGGAATTCTAATTCCTGCATTTTTAAAGCAATAAATAACATTTAATTTTTAAAAGTCATGATGTTTGGATAATTATATTGAAGTACGCTTCTGTATCATAACTTACTTAACTATTTTCCAAGGTTTGGATATATATGGAGTTTATTTTTATAAAATTATAAAATTACCTCTAAAAACACAATATGAACATAAAGATTTTTTCTATATCTGGACTATTTTATTAGATTAGTGTTTATGTCGTGAAGTTAATAGTTCAAATCTCTAAGTTAGGTACTGCCAAGTTGTTTTCTCAAGTAGTTATACTAATTTACCTTCCCTCAGTGATGTAAGATTTATCACACCAATATAAAGTATCATTATTTTTTACTTTTGATAATTTATAATTTATAAGCAAGAAATAATTTATAAGCAAGAAAATGTATATATATTTTTATTATTGTATATGTCTTAATTTTTATTTTATCTTATGTTTTATATTTGGTAAATGATCTCATATTCTACTGTTTTCTCTTTTAAATTAATAATGGTTTTTGCTTTCTTAGCATACATATGTCTCAAATGTTTTTTTACGATTTTCTTGATTACTTTAAATTAAGGCTACTTTCCTCTAGAGATTTCATAGTCACTCAATCTAGATATCAAAGGTTTATTTTATTGTTTATCTTTATCTAAAATTGATTTTTGATATGTGTTCTTTAACGTTTTATTGGATAACAGTCTTTTACACATAAATGAAATAATTTTATCATATACCACATTAAATTATTTTACATCATATGATTTGTTTCTAATTTGTTAATTTAGCTTCCATTATTTTATGTCAGTATCATCAAACATGTCTTGAATCCTTGCCTATACCTTACTACTAAAATATTCCCTGCCTTGTCTCTGACAGTCCCCCATCTAGAATTTCTGCCTGCTGTCAATTTCAGGATATTCCATATTACTGGAAATCTGTGTTATTTCAAAGCTCTGGCTAGTCCTAGACTTGTCCATTTGCTGATGGAGCTACTATTTTAGCTCCAATGAAGATAATACACTTTGAATAAGTATTTTACCTACTATACCTACTGTGAAAATGAGATTAAAGCAGGAGTTTTAATCTTTCTTCCATGAAAGATTGGAAAAAACAGAGATGGGACTTTCAAATATCCATTAATTATCTAAGACAGTTTAATAGTAATAATGAAGCGTGATTGTAAGAATATCACATATTGATTGCTGAAAAGGATTTCATTCTGGTAAATATGAAGTAGAATATCAGCTTATCAATTGAGATACCACTCAAGAGTAATGAGGCTAATTGTCACAGCTGGTTTCCTTTTCCACTGACACTGTAGTAATCAAAAGGAACAGGCAGCAGGAACCTGTGACACTAGAATACTAAACACCATCTCAAAGAAACAACCCTTGACTGACAGGTATTTTTAAATTCAACATAACATTACCTTTTAACCCAAGGGAAATCAACCCGATTGGTATGAAAATTTCTTTGGGTTTAGTTCTCAGTTTTAATTTTGGGGTAAATGGCTTTTGAAAAGTATGCTACCCCCAAGTTTAAACTGGATAGAATTTGGTAAAATTCTAATCAATATAAACAGACAGGGGTGAGGGAGAGGGGGAGAGAGAGGGAATAAAAGGAGGAGAAAGGTGGGGGGAGAAAGAAAGGGAGAAATGGAAGGGGCTAGGTGGAGGAGAAAAAGGGACACTAAAATGTCTTCTGAGCCTTGGCTGGTGTGGCTCGGTGGACTGAACTCTGGCTGGCCTGCGAACCGTAGTGTCACCAGTTGGATTCCCAGTCAGGGCACATGCCTCGGTTGTGGGCCAGTTTCCTGGTGGGGAGCGCGTGAGGGGCAACCACACATTGGTGTTTCGTTCCCCTTCTTTCTCCCTCCTTTCCCCTCTGTCTAAAAGTAAAATAAAATTTAAAAAATCTTAAAAATAAACCTCTCATAAATTAAAAAAAAAATGTCTTTTGACTTTGCTGAATTTATCTATTCTTCCAAAGCCTGAAATGATTTCTATTTACTCAACACAGATCAAATTTTATCCCAATTTCAAAGACACGATGACCAACTTTCTTGACACCCACAATTCAATTATGACTTCTCATGAATTCTTATTTTAGCCTAGTTCCCATATGAATGGAAAACTCTGGGTCTTTGACATTTCTTGACTATTAGATCCCTTATGTTACAGGGTCTATCTAACTCCTGTTTGTTTACATTTGCGTCATATTTTATCTGTTTCTCTACATTGCAGCTGTGTTCAAAATTCAGAATTGGGTGACAAAGTATAATAACTTATGCTTTTTCTGAGAGATAAAATGCATTAATTTTCTCATAATATTCTTTAATATTAGTTGTTTTAAGTACTGTAGGGGATAGGATTTTTTGAATCATTCTACTTTTCTGAAGAATATAAAAAAATAAACCTATTCTGAAATTAATAGAGAGTTATTTGGATCAATGTATGTCAGTACAGGAAACTTACAGTTCTTTTAGAAAAAGAGAGAGAGAGAGAAATGGCATAACAAGGAAGAGCATAGGCTACAGTTACACACTGTTACATGTAGTTTTAGAAAGTAGAAGTTATATGAATAGCTAACAAAAAATATTAAAAATGATTACCATTGAAGTTGGAACAATAAAGGAAAGCCTTGCTTAAGAAGTTCCAGTGTTTCTGTGAAAGAACCCTAAGACATTTTAAGAGTATATGGTTCTATTGACAAGTTTCATTCTGAGGTCTTAAGTTAAAATGCCCATGACTGAGTTCCAGCTATTTAGAAACCCACTGCTGGACAATTTACCAGCAAAGAAGAGATATGTGGATTATTCTGAGAGGCAGAAAAAAAACTGATAAACATTAGAAAAACACCAGCTGGCAGACAAGATAGAGGGGCAAAGAAAGGCTAAGACAGGTGATGGAGACAGATGGAGAAACCAGGATGGAAAAATGGTATTAATACAAGTGTGTCAAGGGCACAAATCCTGTAATTTATGAGCAAGCCCTGCAGGTTAGGTATGGAAGGTATTAAAATTATTAAAATGTAGTAAAGATTATATTGCCGAGTAACTGACAGTGAGAAAAGAAGCTGGTAGACATCAGCAAATATATGAAATGTAGATAAAAACAGAATAGAGGAAAACTGGATAAAAAAAGAAATAGAATGATGCGTAAGCTTTATGTTCCCTCACTAGAAGGACCATATCTAAAGCAGGATAAATGAAACCTGATGTATGGAAATCATCCTGTATGTAACAGCATTTAGATAGATAGTCACATCACATTTAGATAGGCCTGAATATTTTCCATTACTTAGAAAGAAACTGAGATCAAATCAGTTTTAAACCGATGAAGGAACAGTTCTGTTCTGCTTAATCTTTCCTGAATTTTTAGACAGCATGCTCCTCTCATAGTGAAAATCAATTTGTGAGTTTCTACATTTCAGGGCAATACTAAATACTAAATACCATTATTCATGTCCATAGGAAATTGACCATTCAACAAATATTTACTGAGTTATTACTGCGGGCCATTGAGGCCTACACAGGGAAGATTTAATGAGAAAAAAAATAGGGTAGAGAAGAGATATTTCTATTCTTATGCAGTTTTAATATACTGAGGGGGAAAGAAGGAAACAATTCCACAAATTAGTGTACTTTATATGAGTTGTGATAAAATTCATTAATGAATAATACAAAGTGCTATGCAAGTATATAGCAATGGAGTGTGGGATAGTGTTAGGCTTGGGGTCTGGTAGCAAGGTCAATCTGAAAAATAGTTTGATTCGAGGTCTGAAGGAGAAGTTGGAATTTGCAAGGTGTGAGGAAGACAGGGTAGGAGGATGGGAGCTAAAAGAATGGAAACCGAGGTCAATGTAGGGCCCAGAGGTAACGGGTCTGTCTTGTAACATCAGAATGAAGTAAATAGATTGATATCTGATCGTGTGAATGGATGTCAGATATAAGAGGAGACTGGAGGAAGGTGGTAGATCCGTGAAGGCTTTTGAAGACCATGTTTCAACAATTAGGTGATAACACATTTGCAAATTATAATGAAAGTTTAAAAAGAATGGCACTAGCAGAATGCTAGGAAAGGACAATGCTGAAGATACAATTTTACAGATGAGTCATTGAAGGCTTCTTAGCGGTCACATATGTGTGGGGACTTGACAAACAGACGTCATTTTAATTGGAGAACTGAGATAATACACACAGGTGGAAAAGGATAATTGATATGAAAGCACAGAAGATACAACTTGAATTGTGAATAGTCTATTTTAAAGGATGTAGTGGGAGACAAGGCTGAAATTATACACCTGAGCCGGATCCTGGAGGACTGTGAGTGCTGGGCAATGCTGCACATGTGAAACCTTTCTTATTTTATTTTTCCTTGTCTTGTAAGCATAGAGGAAATATATCAAACCGCTTAGAGCATGAACTTTACGTTTTAGTCCCAGCTCTCGTTTACCAGCTGTGTGGATCTGGGCAATTTACTTAACATTTCTTTGCCTATTTTTCTCATTTCTAAAGTTCTTGCTCAGGTAATCCTGACACTTCTTTTGTGTGGTTACACTTGAACATTAGAATGATGTTACCTCATGATAATATTTTACTCTAGAAAATGATTCTCATTTACTTCTGCCTGTCATCTGTGGCTTTTAGATTCTGTATTTAACTTAATCCAATCACAAGGTTTGAGATGATCTTGGTTATTCATACTATTTAAAACTGGACTTCATTATCTTCGCAGATTTTATTCCATTCAGTTTTACTCTTAGAATGAACCCTTTTGGGGCCTAGGAGGGTTTACCAAGGTCCACCTAACATAGATCAGGTGGCTAGCAATACCAGATTGATTTTTGATCTCACAGATGGGAATGCATTAGGAAATGGGTTATTACACTGATGTTAGGTAGAAATAGATATATTATCTTTTATTCAAAAAATAATTACTTGTTACTGAGAATGTCCCTAAACATAATTCATCATAACATGAAATCACACAACTCAAGCAACACCTCCTCTACTTACTAATAGAATAACCTTTCTAGGTTACCGATACAAAACATGTTTGGCATTTATTCTGCTAATTCATGGGAGAAGTATTTTACTTAAATAACTAAGCAAGCACATTTGCCTTTTGCATGTAAGATTAATTATGATTATTGGTGAAAGCACTTGAGCACTTTATTTGAATTTCATAAGGTCATTCAGGCTTAGAAAAAAGTGCAGTACCACCTAACAAATATTTATCTTTTACTTTGAGCCTTGTGCTAAGGATAAAATGCAGAAATGGATGCAGCCTTCATCCTTCAGGATAACTTACTCTGTTTAAGAGACTTTTATTATTTAAAATTCTAATAAGGATGGTAATAATTTTTACCTTAGAATAAGACTTTGTTAAGACCTGAAGAACATTATGCTAAGTGAAACAAGCCAGCCAGAGGAAGACAAATGCCATATAATTTCATTCATATGTGGAACCTAATGAACAAACAGAACTAACAAGGAAAATGGGGTCAGACTCAGAGACCAAGAGCAGGGTGACAGCTGGGGGAGATAGGTAAGGGGGTGAAGGGATTGAACAAAAAGGAAAAAGGACTCATGGACTTGGACAAGAGTGTGGTGATTGTTAGAGGGAGGGGGATATAAGGAGGCTAAATGGTAATGGAAAAAATACAATACAGATTAAATATAAATAAATAAATAAATAAATAAATATAAACAAACATATAACTATGTTAGAGAACACGATTTCATTAATTTGTCAGTTTTTAGTTCCTGTTATGAACATTAATGATAGCATTAACAAAAGCATATGCACAATAGAATTAATTTTTGATACCAAATCGTATCTCAAAGTAATAAAACTGAAAGCATTTTGCTTCAGATTCCACACCCCTAAATTTTTGCCTTAGATATGTTGATAGCTGGCTGTGTGATTGCAGAAAGTCACTGGATCCCATTCCATATATGTAAACTAAGGAACATAATTACCACCTAAAACTGTATTAGGAATTCAAAAGTTAATGATTATAAATTATTATTTATATATATATATTTATCCTACCTAATTACAGTGTATTCTCTATGGTATTTCCCCAAATGAATTCTATTTCTCAGAGGGGTTATGATTTTTTTTTTTGGCTTATTGCTATAATGTTGAGTACACTGCTAACTGCAAACTATCTGAATAGGACAGATCGATATCTTCATTCTCTGTGATGGGAGATACTTCGATATCTTCAAAGAAAAACAAAATGTGTTTGATGGAATTTTCCCTGAATTTAATGATTTCATTTTTTAAAAAGTTGACATCTGAGTAAATGTTTCCAGTGAAATTGGGCTATTTGTCTGATTCGACAGAAACGACTGAGTCATTGTGTTTGGGAATTTGTAAAACAAATGTGAGTTATTGCAAGTGTTAGCAGTAGCAAAGCTGGGAGCTTTCCCTAATCGTCATGGAAAGATACTTTGCCCTCTTGGAAAAAATAATGAATTTTATATCTAATCTAAAAGATATACAGTATTTAGTATTTACTGACATAGAGAGACGTTTTTACATATGAGTGTGTGTGTGTGTGTGTGTAGAAAGAGAGAGAGAGATTAGATGCCTATTTCTGCTTAATGGATAAAATTAAAATTGAACAGCTCTTTAGACATGACTTAAATACAAAAAAATATAGTATATATCAGAGCAAAAGCTCTGTGAGAGTACAGAACTGACATTTTTATAGTATTCAGACACTTTAAGTTTTTCTGTTATTCTCTATGGTATGTGGAGGATGGATGAAAGTTTATATGAAAAATAATACAGTTCATTAAACTGAGTGAATTCCAAAGATTATTTTTTGCATAACTAAAAAGATGGTCTTAATTAGATTATTTTTAAATAATTGATTAAATTTTTAGTTCATCACTACATTTATGAAAAAGTTGGCTTTGCACAAAATATACAGTACTGAGGAAATATAAGAAAATTTTTGCATCTGTTGGGAAAAACTGACAGGTTTTAAAAAAGAAATAAATCTTTGATAGCTATGATCATTAATAAGTAATTTTATTTTCAAAAGAATATTAAATTCATCTTATAAGTCCACATAAAATGAAATATTTTATTTGATTCTGGATATTAGCATTGATGGCTTAATAGTAATTACTAATGATTTAGGACATCATGTTTAGAGTGAAGAAATTGCTTTCAAAAGATTAAAAGTGAACCTTATAATTTCCATCTTATGTGGGGACCATTTATTAAACTATTCTTACTTTGTTTAAAAAAACTGTTATGAGTAGAAAAAAGTAACAGAAGCAAAAAATATGGTAGCAAGAGAGTCACTAAGTGAAATAGTAGTAAAATTAGCATCAGTATTATGTTATAATTAAGTCCACTATAGAAGACTTTCCATAAAAATTAAAGTGCATCTTATATTCTCCAATGCAAGAAATTAGATATTGGTTAGATGAATTATGTCCCTGTAATGTCTGTGATTCTGTTATCAAACTTTAAGAGTGTTTTATTATTTCAAGAATTTATTTTCATTTCATATATTGTTTTCCAAAAACTCTTCTCATTATTTTATTTTCTTCTGAAAATATTTATTTTTCAATACACAGTCAACTTGATATATTTTTCTGACAATATATGAACATCTATATCAAGTAATGAATACAGAATGATTCAGAAATCAGTTTTTCCTTTGATTTAAATGACATCATAAAAATTAGGGGGGAAAGCTATAGTCATAGCTTCAAAATTTAATTTTACTGGAACTAATTTAACTAAAAAGTATTAAGTTTATTTACAATTTGGGAGTCATATTTTGATATATTATTAAGCTGCCATACTAGTTTTTCAAGACACATGTAATATTTTGCCGAGTGTTTTTAAAACGTCTCTCTCTACCCAAAGCAATTTATAGATTCAATGCAATATCTATTAAAATATCAATAACATACTTCACAGATATAGAAAAGTATTTCAAAAATTTATATGGAATCATAAATGACCCTGAATTTTGAGAAAGAAGAACAAAGTAGGAGTGATCACAGTACTTGATATCAAACTATACTATAAAGTCCACTTTAATCAAAAAGTCTGGTACTGGCATAAGAACAGACAAACAGACCAATGGAATCGGTCAGAGAGCCCCAGAATAAACCCATGTCTCTAAGGTCAATTAATATTTGACAACCAGGGCAGGGGCATAAAATGGAGTAAAAATTGCCTCTTCAACTAATGATGTTGGGAGATCAGGATGGGTACACGCGAAAAAACAAAACTAGACCACCAATTTACACCATACACAAAAATAAAATCACGATGGATGAAAGACTTAAATATAAGAAGTGACACCATAAATGTCCTAGAGGAGAACAGGGGCAGAAAAATTTCAGATATACCATGCAGCAATATTTCCACTAATATGTCCCCTAGAGCAAGTGATGTAAAGGAGAGAATAAGCAAATTGGACTTCATCAAAATAAAAAGCCTCTGCATAGCTAAAAAAAATTAGCCAAATGTAAAGGGAACCAACTGTATGGGAAATTATATTTGCCAATGATACCTCGGACAAGGGCTTAATCTCCAAAACATAAAGAACTCACACAACTCCACTCCAGGAAGACAAACAATTCAATTACAAAATGGGCCAAGGACCTGAACAGACACTTCCCCTCCAAGGAGGGCATACACTGGGCCCAGAAACATATGAAAGGATACTTAGCATGACTAGCCATCAGGGAGATGCAAATTAAAACCACAATGAGATACCACTTCACACTGGTTAGAATGGCCATCATAACCAAATCAACAAACAACGAGTGCTGGCAAGGATGTGGGGAAAAAGGAACTATAGTGCACTGTTGGTGGGGATGTAGACTGGCACAGACGCTGTGGAAAACAGTATGGAATTTCCTCAAAAAACTAAAAATGGAACTGTCTTTTGACCTGGTAATTCCACAGCTGGAATTATACCTTAAGAATCCTGAAACACCAATTCAAAAGAACCTATGCACCCCAATGTTCATAGCAGTGCAACTTATAATAGCCAAGTGCTGGCAATGGCCTAAGTGCCCATCAGTGAATGAGCGGATCAAAAAACTGTGGTACATTTACACAGTGGAATACTATGCAGCAGAAAGATGACGGAACTGCTATCCTTTGAGACAATATGGATGAGTCTGGAGAGTATTATGCTAAGTGAAACAAGCCTGGCAGTGAAAGACAAATACCACATGATCTCACCTACAAGTGGAACCTAATCAACTAAAAAACTAGTGAGCAAAATATAAACAGGCAAATGGAAATAAAGATCAAACTGACAGTGACCAGAAGGGAGAGGGTATAAGGTATTGTTAGGGAAAGAAGGGGAAGGGTCAAGGAACATTTATAAAGGACCCATGGACAAGGACAATGTGGGGAGGATTGAATGTAGGACAGGCAGTGGGCAGGACAGGAGAGAAAAATGTGGGAAATATGGGGACAGATGTAATTAAACAACAATAAAAAATTAAAAAATATAAAAAAACTTTCATGTGGTGTGTTTGTATGTGTGTCTGTGTTTAAAAAGGGAGTTAATTTAGTCTCAAAGGATATGTGTTCAAAAAAGAAAGGGAGAGAAATTTCTGAAACTTGCATTCCATTTCCTTCTACCAAACTCACCATTTTTTTTGTGGAAGAAAAGTTGCTATTATATGTGTTTACCTGTATCTATTGCATATATGAATATAGTATGTAGGATATATACATAGCATGTGTATGTATGTGGAATATGGGAAGGAACTTGAATCAATTAAGAGATGTAGTGCAACACATAACAAAGTAAGTCTAAGTAAAAAATAATACAAATTTAGTCACCCCCTAAGTTTTCATTGACTTCATATTTATACTTGAAACTCCTGGGTTTTCTTATTTTTTGTCTTCCTGGGTTTTCTTACTTTTTGTCTTCTTACACAGTTCTAAGGTGTATTAAGTCATTGTCCAGATTATATCAATTCACATGTAAGAAACTTGCAAATCCAAGGTAAGTAATGCATTAGTTTGCATAAAGTGGCAACTTCTGTATATCTATATTAATCAATAAACTATCATTCCTGAATGAATGCAATTCTGTCTTATTCTTAATCTAAATATTTGTTGAGCTAAGTGAAACTTTCTTACAGTTAAACATATGTGAAAAATTTCCCTTAACTTTGTATTTTATGAAATTAAACTTAAAAAATTGCAAGAATACTCCAGTGATCATTTATGTAACTATCATCTATATATTTACCTCTCTACTTCTTGTCAACATTTACTATTGGTGCTTTCTCTTTTTTCTCCCTCATTTCCATTATTTCCTTCTTTCACTAAATGTGTGTGTGCATGCATGTGTGTGTGTTTGGCAACACGTCACTCCTCCTGAAGTAGGGGAGTATGGCAGTTAACAGGGAAGCTTGTATTATCAATGAATATTCTCCCACATAAATCAATATAATGAACACAATCAGCAAGCTAAACATGGAGGCAACACATCTATTTCATATAACTCAAATTCTAATTCCCCCAATTATCTTAATAATATCCTATAGCTGTTATTTTTTATGACCCAGGAACTAAACTAGACTCTTTTATTACTGTTACTTGCAATGGATTTAGTTTTCTTTTAATCCTGAAAAATCTCCCCAAGAAGTTTCTGTGTTTTGTGATATGGAAGCCTTATCAAAGTACACAATTGAGTTTTCAAAATTTCCTTTTCCCACAGAAGCATTTTATTCATATGTTTGTTTCATATAAGTAGGGATGTGTATGAAAATTTAGTATATAAATTAGGGTAATAAAAGCTAGTTCTTTCTAATTTGTGTCCAATTCAGTGGGACATCTACATTAAAAATAATTGCAGTGGGTTTTTTCCATAAGAAATCTTATTTGTATTTTATAATGCAGCTTACATAAATGTAAAAGGTAATATGTGCAGTGATATTTAAAGAGAAAACATAAACTCTTATCACATATTCTCTCTACTATTAACCTTTTCACAAAAATTAAGCTTGCTTCTTTCATTAAGAGGTAATAAAGGGTTTGTTTTCAAGCAATTTTACTAATATATAGGAATGCTGAAAACTGATTAGTGTGATATATTGTATGCTTTCCTGAGATGCAATGAAATATAATTATTGGATTTCTGTACTGTGCTTTAGTATGTAAAAATCAGCATGCATTTATCTACCCTGTAATTTCATGGCGTTACAATGTTATTACTCAATAATGACTTAGCAATTACTCTATAATTACCCTATCACTGAATAGTAATTATTACATAATTAGAAGATCAATTTCCAAAGATTGGAGAAAGTACAGCAATTTGGGCCATGTAAACAGTGCTTGTAAATGTAAATGTATTTATAAGATTATTGCTTAAATATAAAATAAAACCAATAAATACAATTTAGAATCCTACAACTGGATTGCAAGACAAGTTGAAGATTAAGTTTATGGGAAATAAATAATAGTACTTATATTAATGAAGCAATTATTTACTTCTCATTAAAATCTTAGTAAAACATTGTTATTTACACTAAGTGATGTACATGCTGAAAACACAGTTGGCATTAGGAATTAATGTGATATTTTTAATTAGTGGAAAAACAATAAAACAGCTGAGGAGGATTCCCTCCATATGTCATTATATTAAAAATATTATTCACTGCCTATATTCCCCTCTAGGATTTTTATGGTGTCACAACTTATATTTAAGTCTTTTATCCATCTTGAGTTTATTTTTGTGTATGGTGTTGGTGGTTGAGTTTCATTTTTTTGCAATATTCCCACTGATATGACCCTTCTAGAGCATGGGACATAAAAGAAAGAATAAACAAATGGGACTACATCAAATTAAAAAGCTTCTGAATGGCTAAAGAATACATTAGCAAAATGTAAAGGGAACCAACCTTATGGGAAATTATATTTGCCAATGATACCTCGGACAAGGGCTTGATCTCCAAAATATATAAAGAGCTCACACAACTCCACCCCAGGAAGACAAACAATCCAATAAAAAAAAAAAAAATGGGCAAAGGACCTGAACAGACACTTCTCCAAGGAGGACATACACAGGGGCCAGAAACATATGAAAGGATGCTCAGCATCACTAACCATCAGACAGATGTAAATTAAAACCACTTCACGGTGACCTGAATGGCCATCATAACCAAATCAACAAACAAGTGCTGGCAAGGTTGTGGGGAAAAGGAGCCCCAATGAACAGCTGGTGGGAACGCAGACTGGTACAGATGCTATGGAAAACAGTATGGAATTTCCTCAAAAAACTAAAAATGGAACTGCCTTTTGACCTGGCAATTCCACAGCTGGAATTATATCCTGAGAACCCTGAAACACCAATTCAAAAGAACCTGTGCACCCCAATGTTCATAGCAGTGCAATTTATAATAGCCAAGTGCTGGCAATAGCCTAAGTGCCCATCAGTGAATGAACGGATCAAAAAACTGTGGTACATTTACACAGTGGAATACTATGCAGCAGAAAGATGACGGAACTGCTACTCTTTGAGACAACATGGATGGGTCTGGAGAGTATTATGCTAAGTGAAACAAGCCTGGCAGTGAAAGACAAATACCACATGATCTCACCTACAAGTGGAACCTAATCAACTGAAAAACTAGTGAGCAAAATATAACCAGATACATGGAAATAAAGATCAAAATGACAGTGACCAGTGGGGAGGAGGAAGGGTGATAATGGGAAAGAAGAGGAAGGGTCAAGTCAAGGAACATTTATAAAGGACCCATGGACAAAGATATCAGGGGCAGGGGGTAGGATTAAATATGGGCTGTGGGGAGTGGGTTCGGGCAGGGGAGAGTATTTGGGGAAAAATGGGGACAACTGTAATTGAACAACAATAACATATATATATGTTATATATATATATATATATATATATATTGCACAGCATTAAATATGGCAACAATTTGAAAAAAATCTAAGTAACTACACATTAAATGAAACAATTTGGGCTTCACTGTGTTTGTTGTTTTGTTTTATCCCCATGCTTCTGCTGCTGATATTTATTTGGGATATGGTTTCTCTTAAATCAAATTTCTAAAGTAAATAATGTTTATATCTAGTCAAAATACCCCAGATTCTTATTATTGGTTATTAATTTTTTTTGAATATTAACTCTTGTTTTTGCTTTTTACCCTAGAAATCTCGTCCTCTTGGGAAAAGTAATAAGTCTTTTATACCTACCTCAGATAAAGAAGCACTGGCACTATTTGTACTGGGACTTAAATATTTTATTCTTTTCATCTTGTAATTCACTGGCAGTGTGAAATCGAAAGTACATTAACGGAACTGTAGCGCAGGCAACAGGTACAAATGAAGAACCAAAGGGAATGTCCACTTCCTAACTTCAGCAGACTGGCTTAACTGAGTGTCAGCTGTGTGTAGACTATGAACCAGAATATAGTCCTTCATTATTCCCTCTTTGGAACATCGCGCTTCTCCCTGCATTAAAGACATTTTCTTAAAAGTCAGGTCTAGTTCATGTGTTTTGTTTATTATCTTATATCCAACTAAGGTGATATTATTTTTTAAAAAAATACTCCCTCAATTGAACCATTTAACACTTATTCCAACTACATTTGAATGACAGGCTTAGAGTAGCCTAACAGCAGGTCCTGTAGACAGAAATGGTCCTCCTGGAAAATTACTTTCTGTTTGCCTATTGACTTCCAATTCAAGGATTTGTATTATAGTTTCTTGGAAATATACTACAGATATTATCAAGTAAATGTACATGGTACATAGGCATGCTGCCTCTAAATGAGATGAAAAGAAATTAATAAAGAACTAAAATCCAGTAAGAATGGTATAGATTGATTAAATATCGACGGGATCCTAAGGATGTTGAGATGATGTTGCTGGCAGTGGCATGTCTTATTGGGGACCTTGAAGACCAGAGAGGCTTGCCCCCCAACCAGCAGTGCGTTTGCTGTTATATCTGAGAAAGATGCCAATTTTAATCTGCATAAAGAATCTGATTCATAAGATCTACATTGTTGGAAAATGGGCAGGGCTAACATGGGTGGGAGAAGGGAAAGCGTTGAGGGGTAACATCCTCTCAGAGTACCTCTTCCTTTGCTAGGGCCCCACACAGTTCCCCTCAGGGTCTCTCAACAGTCTCATAGGGGCAACAGAACAGGATGACTCGTTCCATTCTGAAGTTGGGAAAAATGTCAATTTCATGATGCCAATTTTCCCTAAATTAATCTATAGATGCAATGCAAGAAAAATTGTTAGTCCCCAAAACTATACACCCACATTAAAATGATATCATGCCTTTATCTATTGATGTCATTGACCCAGTCACATTATAATTGCATTGTGACCACCATAGTCAACGTTGGTCTCTTAATGTAAGGATCCTTGTATCATTATTATATTTTTTAAATAGAAGTTTCATATTTCTTAGTAAATAGGATACACTGTTATGGGCATTTACATCTTTTTTTTTTACTTTTTTAAATTAAATTTATTGGCATTACATTGGTTAATAAAATTTTATAGGTTTAAGGTATACAGGATATTTACATAGTTTTATCTTCAGTGTCTGGCAAAATGACCTGTATGATGACTTGGCACTCAATAACTGTTAAGTGTGATGACAGCCAAGTTGAAAACATAAATCAAAAGAAATGGTCTAGAAGCCATTATGGAAAAATAAGGACCAAGCTTAAACTTTCTCTGTGAACAAATGGAGAACTAGAAAAAATATTTTTAAAAATTGTTTCAGACTCTAGAATACAGACAACACAGGCATGGGAACACTAAAAGAAAAAAGGAATAACCCAGTAAAACCTATAATCACTCTTGGTTTTTGTTTCTGTGCCCAAGGCTGTGGGCAGAAGACAGGGAATCCAATTAGAGCCTGGTAGCCATCATGAGTTAGGAAGATTAAGATAAGAATTATTTTTTCCAGCTTTATTGAGGTATAATTGACAAATAAATTAGCAATATATCTAAAGTATACAATGTGATGATTTGATATATATATACATTGCAAAATAATTCTCACAATTGAGTTAACTAATATATTCACCACTTCACTTAGTTACTTTTTGGAAAGGGGCAAGGGTGCTTAAAGTTTATCTTAGCAAATTTCAAGTATAAAATATGGTATGATTTACTATAGTCACCATGCTATACATTAACTCCTCAGAACTTATTTATCTTATAACTGAATTTTGTGCACCATTGGACCAACATCTTCCCACTCACCCCACTGTCATCCACCATTCTACTGTTTCTGTACATTCACCATTTTTTTTCTTTTAGATTCTTCAAATAAGAGATATCATGCAGTATCTCTGTCTGATATATTTCACTTAGCAACATGCCCCCCAAGTTCACTCATGTTGTCACAAATGGCAAGATTCCCTGTTTTACATAGCTGCATAACACTGTGTTGTATTCATGTCCATATCTGTATCTATATTTAATTTAAGTGTATATCAGACTTTCTTTATCCATTAAGTCTTCCATGGGCACTGAATTGTTTCTATATCTTTGCTATTATGAATAATGCTGCAATGAACATATGAATTCAGGCATCTTTTTGAGATATTGATTTTGTTTCTTTCAGATATATACCCAAAAGCTGGATTGCTGAACCATATGGTCAGTCTTTTGCAATTTTTTTTTTTTTGATATGATGCCAAAGCACAGGCAATAAAAAATAAAATAAATAAGTGGGACTTCATCAAAGTAAAAAGCCTGTGCACAGCAAAGGAAACAATCAATAAAATGAAAAGGCAACTTATGAAATGGGAGAAAATATTTGGAAGCCATATATCTGTAAAAGAGTTAATATCCAAACTATATAAATAACTCATAAAACTCGATAGCAAAAATAATAAACACTCCATTTAAAAAATGAACAAAGGACCTAAACAGAGATTTTTTTTTAAGAAAATGTACAAATTGCTAGTGAAATGAATAAAAAGATGCTCAACACCACTAATCATTATGGAAATGCAAATCAAAACAACAATGAGATATCAGGTCACGAACATGTTAAATTGGCTATCATCAAAAAGACATGAGGTAGCAAATGCTGGCAAGTTTGTGAAGAAAAGGAACCCTTGTGCCCTGTTGATGTGGAATTTAAATTGGTGCGACTACTGAAAAAGAGTATGGTAGCTCAGCAAAAAATTAAAAATAGAACTACCGTACAGCCTGTCAGTCCCACTTCCAAGTGTAAACCCAAAGGAAATAAAATCCCTGTCACAGAGGAACCTGTAATTCTATGTTCATCGCAATATTGTTCATAATAGTGAAGATATAGAAACAACCTCAGAATTAAATTTAGAAAATCATGCATAATATTTTCAAATAGTAATGCTCTTTAGAATAAATTAAGAAAGTTATACAAGCTACCTGCAATGAAAAATATCAAAGAGCAAAATTTAAAAACCAATCAATGGAGATACATTGTATGTATGGGTTGAAAGACATGGCATCATTATGATGTCAGTTTTCTACAAGTTGATCTACAGATTTAGTTCAAGATGAATTATTTTGCCTAAAAACTGTTTAATAGAAAATGACAATCTGCTTTTAAATTGTATGTAATAAAGAATAGAGCCTATGATATACAAAGCAATTTTGGAAAATAAGAGCAGAGTTTGACTTCAAGAATTACTAAAAAGAAATGATAATCAAGAAAATGTGAAATAGGTATTAGGGAGAGTAAATAATTAAATGGAACATAGGAAAGAGCTCTGAAATAGACCCAAATTAAAGTGATTATTTGATTTGAATAGGGCACCCAAACCAACCAATATGAAGGAAAGAAAGATCTCTATAAATGATCTTGAAAAAACAGGCCATGAGAGCAAAAAATTGAGCCTCTATTCCTGCCTCATATCTTAAAAAAATAATTTAAAATAGACCATGGGGCTAAATGTAACAGCAGAGCCATTAAGATACTAGAGGAAAATGTAGGATAATCATCTTATAGTTTGGTAGTAAGAAATTTTCTTAAACAGATCACTGCAAACAATATACAAAAAATACTTTACTCTCTATCAAAATTAGAAATATCTCTTCATCGAAAGGTATCATTGAGCAAAATTAATTTATTTGGAATATATTAAAAAACTCTTATAATCCAGTAATAAAGTACTCCTCCCCCCAAAAAATCTAATGAAAAAACGATAAAAGGAGTCAAATAGTCAATCAGAAAAAAGAAAGTATAAATGAAAAAAGACAAATAGTATGGACAATAAGCACCTGAAAATGTGTTCAATATTATTCATGACAGAAATTTAAACAAAACTATAATGAGATTATACTACCTACCTCCCAGAATGTCCAATGAACAAAATGTAAGAATCTTATAATAACAGAAGTTGTGGAGTGATTGAAACTCATACATTGTTGGCAGAAGTATTTAAACAGTATAACTGCTTTGGGAAAAGTTCTATCTGTTTCTTACAGGATTAAATCTATACCTACCCATGACCAGGAATTCAAAATTTAGTTATTTATCCAATAGAAATAAAATATATATGTTCACAACAGAAGAGTTGTACAAAATGATCATAGCTGCCGAATATTTGAAAAATCCTATGTGTCAATTAATCAAGGATAAGCAAACTGGTATGTTCACAGAGTAAAACAATTCTCATTTATGAATTCTCAATTATGAAGGTACAGACTTCTACTGATCATTGCAACAACATGAATAAATCTGAAAATCATTTATCAGCCTAAGTAGAAAAAACTTGCACAAAATGGGCAGTCTCTTTTGCCCTCAACTTTTCCAAAGCTATAGAACAATCAAATCAAATCTGTGGGTAAAAAAATAATAACAAAAAGAGCGATTACAGTTATATCCGGGTACAAGATGGTGGGAACTAACTGCAAGAAACATCAAGGAATTTTCTGGATGATGGTAATATCTAGAAAATGTATCTTGGTAACTGTTTTAATCACTCAGATTTATGTATGCATTTGTCAAAACTAAGTAATCATGCTATTAAGATCTGTGTTTTTCAATATATGTAAATTTTACATTCACCTGATAAATAAATACTGAGCAGTAGGTAGTGATATACATGCTGTAATATTTAGGAAAGAAACAGAGGAGCTTGCAATTTATCTGGAAAATCCAACAAGCATTGACTCTGACCTCATACTACACACACAAAATTAGAGAGTGCACAGAATGGAAGAAAATATTTGCAAAGCATATATATGATAATGGATTAATATCTAGAATATATGGAGAACTCCTACAAGTCAACAACAACATTTTTTTAATGGGCTAAGGACTTGTCTACACAATTCCTTTTTAAAAAACAAAATGTTTCATTTTTTTAAAGAGTGGTGAAGTGGGGGAGAGAGAGAGGGAGAGAAACATCAGTTGGTTGCCTCTTGTATGAACCCCAACCAGGGACCTAAACCGCAGCCTAGGAACATGCCCTACCAGGATAGAACCTGTGAACTTTTGCTTTGTGGGAAGATGAGCAACCAACCAAGCCACACTGGGCAGGGCATTGACTACACATTTCTTCAAAGAAGACATGCAAATAGGCAATAATCTCAAGAAAAGATGCTCAAGATCACTAATCATTAAGGAAATGCAAATTAAAATCACAATTAGATATTACTTAACACTTGCTAGGATTACTTTTTTTTAAAGAAAATAATAGAAATTGGTGAGTATGTGGAGGTACTAGAATACCAATTCATTGCTGGAGGTAAAGCTACTATGCGAAATAGCTCAGTAGTTCCTCAATAAGTTAAACATAGAATCACCACATGTTTCAACAATTCCACTTTTAGGTATATTCACAAAATAATTGAGATCAGGGACTCAGAAACATACTTATATACCAAGTTCATCAGAAACAATGTTCATAACAAATGTTCAATATTCACAGTACTCAAAAAAGTGGAAACAACCCAAATGTCTCTCAGTGGATGAGTTAATAACCGAAATGTGGCATATAAGAACAATGGTTATGTTATTCAACCTTAAAAAGAAATGGCATTTTAATGCATGCTATAACATGAATGAACCTAAAAACATTATGTCAAGTGAAATAAGACATACACAAATATAAATAAAAATGGAAAAATATAAATAATTTCACTTAGATGAGTTATCTAAGATAGGGAAATCCATTGGCATGGAAATATCCAATAGAAGCTAGCAGGAGTGGATGGGGAAAGGAATAGGGAGTTATTATTTAAAAGTAGAAAGCCTTTGTGTAGGATAAAGAAATGAATAACAGTAATAATTATACAACACTGTGATATATTTAATGTCACAGAATTATATACTTAAAAAAGGTTAAAACACTAAATTTTATATGTCTTACAACAATAAAAAATTATCTCAAAATGGATAACAAACTAAATTATAAAACTTAAAACTACAGTTTCTGTACTCAACCACAGAAGAAAATCATACATACTTACATCCATCCATATATGTATATATAAATGAATTATATATCTTCCCCAAATTCCTTCAAAATTATACAAATATTACTATGTAATAGAGGTTTGGTGAATCTACTTTGTTTCACACAATTGCCCAGGCACATGGAATACACTCATATGCAAAGAGATAAAGTCTTTATCCTCAAAACCTGTGCCCTAAGGAAAAATAGAGTTCAGTAATGGGATAAAGAGCAGTGGTGTATCATTTGAAAAAATGGCTACTTATGGGAGGACACTATGAAAAATAAATATTGGAGAAAATACATAAATTAACTCAAGGAATTAGCCAGGAAAATATCTGGGAAAAAAGTATTTGAGACTGGGGAGACAAGGACAAAAGCTCTGAGATATTAATGCAAATGGAAAGTTTCAGGATTTCCAAAGAGATAGGTGTAGTTTTTATCAAGAGAAGCAGTAAGAAATGAGATTAAAAAGTCAGTTGAAGAGTGTTCTTGAGTTTACCTTACACCATAACAAGGATAAACTCAAAATGAATGAAAGGCTTAAGTGTAGGTCATGGAACCATAAAAATCCTAGAGGAAAACATAGGCAATAAAATCTCAGACACCTATTTTAACAATATTTTTGCCTATATGTCTCCTAGGAAAAGGGAAATAAAGAAAAAATAAACAAATGGGACTATATCAAACTAAAAAGTTTCTGTACAGCACAAAAGAATAAAAAAGAGTCAACAAAATGAAAAGGGAACTGACTGACTGATGGCATGGAAGAACATATTCACCAATGATACATCTGCCAAGGAGTTAATTTCCAAAATATATAAGGAACTTACACAACTCAGCACCAGAAAGATGAACAATCCAAATAAAAAATGGGCAAAGGATTCCAATGAGCACTTCTTCAAAGATGACATACAGATAGCCAATAGATATATGAAAAAATGTTCAACATTCCTAATCATTAAAAAGATGCAAACTGAAACCACAATAAGATATCAACTCGCACCTGCCAGAATGGTTATCATCAATAAATCAACAAACAACAAGTGCTGATGAGGATGTGGAGAAAAGAGAACCTTAGTGCACAGTTGCTGGAAATGCAGACTGGTACGTACAGCCACTATGGAAAATAGTATGTAGTTCGCTCAAAAAGGTAAAAAATGGAACTGACTTATGACCCAGTGATCCCATTCTTGGAATACATGAGGTCTGTCTGGAAAAAGTCCAACCATTGTTAATATAACAAGAATGGTTTGCACAACATCGATGTAACCTGGGAGCCAAGGAGAGTGAATTGGAATGCTCATGAACAATGATGACTTCACTGTACTATCAGAGGGAGTGGTAGACACTGTTGAGTGAGCCTGTGTGGATATCATATTCAAAATGACTGAACAAGTAGAGCAATGAATCTGCATCAAATTTTGTGTTAATCTTGAACATTCCACCCTGGAAACTATGTGGGTGATTCAGAAATCCACAGCTATGGGCAACTGGGGATTCGCAGCTTCATCATGCCAACCTTCTTGCTCATGTATTACATCTAGTGCAGAGTTTTTTTGTGGAAGGGTCAATTCACCCAGGTGACTCAATGCCCCTACAGCTCAGATTTGGTGCCCTGCGACGTCTGGCTTTTCCCAAAACTAAAATCACCTTTGAAAGGGAAGAGATCTCAGACTGTTGAGATTTAGGAAAATAGGATGGGGCAGCTGATGGCGACTGGGAGAACTGTGTAAGATCCCAAGGTGCCTACTTTGAAGGGGACTGAGGCATCATTGTTTTGTGTACAATGTTTCTTATATCTTGTATCCTGTTCAATTAATGCCTGTATTTTCCATAGTGCATGGCTGGATACTTTCTGGACAGTTCTTGTATGCCTCTCTCTTAACTTTGACATTTGCATTTAATTTCAGGCCCTACTCAACTCCTTTTATTCCTATAACAAACCATCTTCTTATTTCTAAAACTTACTGACCAGTCCTTTCTTTAAAACTTTTCCAGGTGCTTCATTTATAGAAATCCTATATTCTCTTAAAGATTACACCTGTATGTCACTTGTTTGGAACATACTTGACTGCCAAATATAAGTAAAGTGTCCTTATTAAAGCATTTCTGCAGCACTCTTAATTCTCCCTAGCATTGCCTTTTAATTTCTTGTTTGTGTTTGGTATTCACAATATTGAGCTACCAACGAGTGAGTATATGTCAGCCTTGATTATATATCTGCCGCTAGAATTGGCACATTGGTTGGAACACAGTAAACACTCACTAAATGTTTGTTAATAAATAAATGAATAGATCGCATTAACGAATCAACAAACTCAATCTATATGAATATCTTGATTGCCCCTTTATCAGCATATTATCTCTACAATCCAAACAACAGCTACGATTTCTTAAAAAAACATTTGAATATTCAGTAATCTTTTTAATCAAAATGACTATACATTATTGAAATATAGCTTTTAATTGATGGGATTATTTAAAAGAAAAACATTATTTCTAAATTGTGAATAATTTTTCCTTCTGGTAAGTTTTAGAGATATCTGGATACATTTTTTTTATCATCTCTATTAGGATCTGCTACTGCATCTCAGAGACAGATGCCAGAGATACTGCTAAACATCCTATAATGCACGAGACAGATATTTTCCTCTACCTATCAGTAAAAAAAATTATACAATCCAAAATTTTAATAATGGTGGGGACTGAGATATTTTGTATAAAATGCACCATTTGACAACTGGCCAATTACTACATGATAAGCTCTAAGAATGTGAGGTCTCTAATTTACATTTTTATAGACTGAAAGAAACAGAAAAAGTAGCACATTTTTTAAAACTGCCACTGAATTAGCACTTAAGCCTCAAAGCTAACAATAAGGAACTTACTTTCCTGGATTCAAGTGATGCTTTATAATGTTGCCAGGCTGCATTGATCCTGCTGATGCCACACTCAAGATGGTGGCTCACTATCTATGAGACACAAAAATAAGGAGCTGGGCAGAGTCTAAATACAAACTATATTTTAAACAGAACCACAGAGAATTGTGATCATTGCTTTCTCAGGATTCACTAAAAAATGACTGAACAGGTTCTGGTATACAAAGACTTTAAACTAGTTACTTCCACACAATTTTTGGCAGCCTGTATGCAAAGAAGATAAGGGAACAGGGAAGAGTAAAAATTTCTGGGGTTTGTCTATATTAAGTCAAGTGTTTAATGGAAGGTTGTGGACTTTTGTCCTTCATTTCCATGAGAGATGCTCCACCCTAAAGTGAAGTAAGTAGGCTTTAAGAACTATGAAGAGATATTGGTAGTACTTGCAAGAGTGGAAAGTGGTATTGTTTTTCTTTTTCTTTTTAATTTTTATTGAATTTATTGTGGTGACAAAGCTTCATAAAATTATATAGGTATCAGGTATACAATTCTATAATACATCATCTGTACACTGTGTCGTGTGTTTACCACCCCAAGTCAAGTCTCCTTCCATCACCATTTAAATCTCCTTGACCCTCTTATACCTCCCCCACCCACCTTTCCCTGTGGTAATCACCACACTGTTGTCTGTGACTATGAGTTTGTTTGCTTTTTTCTAATTTGAAGATTTGCTTATGCAAGAGACTTGCTGATCTGTTTCCTATGTTTATTTAGCAGAGAAGAATAGATTTAGACAGAGATGGCAGGTATAAAAAACAAATGGCAGTTAAACAGCCTGCACATGTATTTCTCTTCAATATGAGGTGACAATAATGAAGTTTTGCATGGATCTAGTGAAACTGCAGAATGTAGCCAGAATTAGTATGTCCTACTGTTACCTCAACCCAATTGACCCATTACTGAGTTTCCGGAATAAAAATATAGGGAATGTGCACTAAGTGATGAGAGTCAAAGTAGGAGGCTGGTGAAAAATTTTATATTCACTTAGGTCTCTCTAGTCAGAGATGCATGCAGTGGGTTTCAGTGAATATTTACTCATGTACTCACTGAGAGAACTACTGTCTGAATGCCTACAGTAAAGAATATTGAATGACTCTTTGCCAAAAATTCTTCCTTCTGATTCTAGTACATGACAACCTAGACTGAGAAGAAGGGTGCAAGAAGCGAAGAAGATTATTACCTTTCCAAACAATAGAAATAGGAAAGAATAATAATTAAATTGTAAATTTAAAGGGTAGGGCTATTGTAAATAATGCTGCTATACAATGGAAAACTATGAAACAGAAAGAAAGAAGGAGCTCCTACCCTTTGCTTCAGCATGGTTGGAACTGGAGAACATTATGCTAAGTGAAATAAGCCAGATGGTGATAGACAAATATAGTATGATCTCACCTATAAGTGGAGCTTAATCAACAAAACAAACAAATGAGCAAAGTAGAACCAGAGACTTGGAAATAACAAACAAACTGACAGTGACTAGGGGGAGAGAGGAGGAGGATAACAGGAGAAAGAAGGAGAAGGGGCAAAGGAACAAAAATAGAGGACTCATGGGCATGGACAATGGGGGGCATTGACTGTGGGAGTAGGGCGACAGAATAGAAGTGAGCAATGGGGAAAAAGTCAGGACAACAGTAACTGAACAATAAAAAAGTACATAATATTAGAAATGGAATGTAAATTGAATTAATTAGAATAATTTAATTATTAAAACTTTATAGAAAGTCATTAAATCTGAAAAAGTGATACTGAATTCTGGTGGTGCGGAGATTTTACTATCAGAATTTGTGGCACAGGCTCTATATGTAATATAGAACCATTTGAAATTTGAGTCACAAGTTTTCATATCACTCAGTTAAGCAATCCCTTATATAGACACATTGATTTTGTATCATACCTTCTTTTTGCAGAGCTCAGTAGATTTTCTCATTTATCAAATAATCTTTATTCATAGACAGAGTGGGGCTGAAAAAGTTTGTTTTCCACAAGAGAATAATATGATACTTGGAGAAGTTAATTGACCCAGTTAAAATTACAGACTTGGTCATAAACTGCACCAAATACTTCACTCATTTAAATCTACACATTTCATCTTAGATTGTAAATAAGTCAGCTTCTGTGTAGATGTTGTAACAGTTTCATTCTTACAGGACACTTAAATACTCTTTTTCTTCAAATATATCTGCTAATTTCAAATGATGGTTAAGGGACTGAAAAGATGAGAAGTCTCTAAAGGTTGTACCAGACGTAAACTGAGCATTGTAACTGCTAAGGTAGAGAAGGCTCATGAGCAACCCAGGCCAAGGCTTGAAGAGCCTGAAGCTTACCCCTTCCTGAGGAAGATAACATGGTCTAGACGTGGAGCTTCTAACGATCTCCAAAAAGTTTTATTAAACATTTCCATTACTTAATAAAACTTAGCCTGGCAGTTTGAAGTTATTAAAAGGGATCATTAAAATAATTGTGACTTAATGTTTAGCAAAATAGATGATGAAATGGAAAGTTTAGCAGAGAATAAGAATCTATGGAAAAAAAATAAAATTATGGAACTGGAAAACCAATTCCTAAAGCTAAGAACAAATAAAATTGATGTAATAACAAAACGATACGGCTGGAAAGAGAATTAAAGTAAAGGAAGACAAGATATATGAAAATATCTAAACTACAATAAGGTTGTTTTGTTTTATTCACTAGTATAAATACAGCAATTTGTACAATAATTGAATATAGTAGGTATGTTACTACTTCTACTAATGGTCCTTATTGCTACTATTTTCTATTATCACCATTGCCATTATTTCTGCCATCAAAACTATCAGTTAACAATTATAAACCCTTCACTGTATGTTGAGCATGATTATAAAAGGTTTAGTGTAATAACTTATTTGATTTATATTAAAATCTTATTAAGAGAAAACTAATATTGACTCCATTTTATAGATGAGAAACTGAAGCATAAAAGATTTAGTTGTTTGAGATCATGTATTTAGTGAATAGTTAATATCAACTCAGTCATTTTACTAATCTGCCTACTGATTCTCAAAATGATTGTGTTGATAGGTAATGAAAAAAAAAAGCAAAACTTATTGGAGGGACCAAAGGTAGGAAGGAGAGAGATGGATGCAGACCATTCCTTACAGCCAAATACTTTCTAACTTATCTTTTTAAAGTTTTCCATTCATATGCTTTTGTCTAGAAGGCAGTGACCCTGTGAAAGCAAATACTCAATCATTTTGACTGCATATTAGTTTAGGATGGGGAGAGGGAAACTATGGTATTGGATCTGTATTCCTAACTTTGTCATCTATAATATTATTAACACATCCTAATTTCTATAACTTTCAATAAAACCTAATGCTAAATATTTACTGTGGATTTTTGTCCTGGAAATAGACTCTCTTCTATATGACTTGTTAGAAAAACTAGAAGTTTAATAAACTAATGTTGAGAAGGTATATCAAATTCAAAGTAGACATTTGATAGGCATTACATATTTCATTAAAAACAAGCAGAGAGAATTGTGCTGAAAACATGTGGAGTATAATTCATGGAGAAATGTCTGTTCAGGTCCTTTGCTCATTTTTAAATTGGATTGTTTGTCTTCCTGGAGTGGAGTTGTGTGAATTCTTAACATGTTTTGGAGATCAGATCCTTGTCAAAGGTATCATTGGCAAATATATTTTCCCATACGGTTGGTTCCCTTTTCATTTTGCCGATGTTTTCTTTAGCTGTGCAGAAGACTTTTATTTTGCTGAAGTCCCATTTGTTTATTCTTTCCTTTATGTTCCTTGCTCTAGGGAACATATCGGTGAAAATAGTGCTGGGTAAAATATCTGAGCTTTTCCCGTCTATGTTCTCCTCTAGGAATTTAATGGTGTTGTGACTTATATTTAAGCCTTTTATCCATCTTCAGTTTATTTTTGTGTATGGTGTAAGTTCATAGCAGCGTGATTTACGATAGCCAAGTGCTAGAAGCAACCTAGGTGACCATCAGTAAATGAATGGATCAAAAAAGTATGGTACATTTACAGAAGTGAATACTACGTAGTGGAAAGAAGGGGTACTCCTACCTTTCACGACAACATTGGTGGAACTGGAGAGCATTATGCTAAGTGAAGTAAGCCAGGCAGTGAAAGACAAATACCATATGACCTCACTTAATAGTGGAACTTAATCAACAAAATAAACAAGAGACATTCAAATAAAGAACAAACTGACAGTGACCAGAGGGAAGGTGGGAGGGCAATGATGGGGGAAAAAAGGAGAAGAATCATCGGGGAGCATGCATAAAGGACCCATGGGGTTATTTGGTTTAAAAGCCAAAGGGGATTAGGATTGAGGATATAAGGTGGGGGTGGGTGGGGTGGGGGAGAATTGTTGGGGGAAAATGGAAAAAACTGTACTTGAACAACAATAAATAAATAAATAAATAAATAAATAAACAAACAGTTAAAATAGAAAATATATATTCAAATTAATAAAGGTTACTGTATTATATTATATTATATTATATTATTATATTATATTATATTACACACCCAAATAAAACTAAACAAACAAACAGGCAATGTAACATTTAATTGTACAAACAGAAATTAGGAAAAATATAAAAGAGTTGGAGCATTTCACTCTTTTTAGGGTTATCAGAATTTTTGATATACCTAGATATTTAAAACTTGAAAAATGATTTAACTTTTTTAAACCTACTCACAACACTCCGATTATGTTTTTATCATTTCATTTGTTAATGATAATCATCATCATTATCATTTTTTATGCTTCTGCATATCCTGAGGTCAAAAGAAGTGATGTAAGACACTTCCAGTTATTCTTTCTTTCTGCTAAGTTTAAAGTTTTGATTAATACTACTCACTATCAGTAAACTACATAAATTTCACAAAATACCCACTTTTCTAATTAAAAAATAACCTTGTTCCTTTATTTTGAAAATATTTTCAAAAGTCCACTATATTCCAGTAACTTTATAGACCCAAGAAAGATAATAGTAAACAACACAAGTAAAGCCTTGCACTCACGGAGCTTCTTTTGCTAAAGGAAAAATAGACATAAAAAATTAAGAATTATGAAGACTTTAACAAGGCTAATGTGAGAGAGTGTGATCTGGGTTAGGAGCTAATTTAAATGAAATGAAAGGTAAGCTTTGCAGAAGTGGTGACCTTTGGGCAGAGACCAGGCTGGCAAGAACTCAAGAAACGAGCATTGGTGGCATAGCACCCCAACACAGGAACAGCAGGTGCTTAACCCCAAGAAGATTTGCACATTTAAGTACTAAAAAACAAACTGCACATGGTAGGAGCACAGAGAGATAACCATGTAGGAAGTGAGTCACAGAAGAACAAGAAAGGCAGCTGTCAGAAGATTTAGGAGTCCATTGGCATAGTCCAGGTGAGAAATGGTGACACGTGGACTGGTGGCAGCAGTAGAGATGGAACACAGTACTTGGTATTCAAAGCACATGTATTTATTGACTTTTAAGTCTTTAATTAAACTGAATCTATGCATGTCTTTGTTGTTGATATTACATTTTAGATTCTAGTGTATTCCTTCAATTAGTTTAGTTTCCTAATTAATATAATTTCTTTGTTTTTCATTTAATCAGTGACAGCATTGATCAGGTTGGAAAGAAAAGTATATCTGGAACTTAATAAATCAGTAAATCTGAGACTTGATACTTTAACTTCTGAGCATGATGATAAAAACAGAGGAATGTGATTTTTAAAATATAACTTTCTTTTATATAAAAGAAATATGGTGAGTTTGGCAACTCTTCAAATATTGAGCACCAATGTGCTGAATAAGCTGTTTCTGCAAACTGACTGAAAGTCGAAATACAACCAAGAAAGTTATTTGTGAATTTTTAGTTAATTTTATGTCAGCAATACTGTACATATTCTACATTTCTTTAATGTGCCCCAGTGGCCCATTTTTATAACTTTCAATATTAGAAGATAGAATTTCATACTATATATGAAAGAAAAGTGATCCATGCATATACAATAGAGAAAAAAAGTCATGTATTTGGAGATACAAAACCGGCTTCAAGTCTTTCTCTACTCCAGCTCCCATTTTTGAGACAGAAATTTCTTCAAGCCATCCTAAATAGTTTTCTACTTTCACTCAAGCCCTGTAATGCCTATAAGAAGAGCCAAGTACAGAATTTTAGAGTAGTAAGTCTCTTTAACTGACTTTGATTTGAAAAAAAATCGATTCAATATTTAATTTAATATAAGGAGAACATTTGGACAAATATTACCTTTTTACAACCAAGTTGTCACTATAAAACTACATTATCTCCATCATCCACATTCTCTTTCCTAATAACTTTAAGTTCATATTGATAGCTTCAATAACATTTCAGCCTAATCTATATTTTTAATTCATTTCAAACTAATTCATCTTGTCTTTGTTGTTCTGTCTACTCAAAATTCTCTGGGAAAAGAAAAAGAATATTCCAACCTCCGAATTCTTACACATATCAAAGAGGCTAAATGCATTGCCAGAAGATAAGTAAAGAAGGAGGGTAAGGTTAGGGACTAACCAGGGCCAAAGCGCCCCTTGCTTTTTGTTCATATTATCCATAAACCATTCACCGCGCTTCATGTATTTGTTAATGTGCCCTGTCTATTCATTAAAACAAAAGCTATATATTCAACTTTCTATCAGCTCAATGACCAGAATATAGCAATGATTTAATAAACAAGTATTTTTTGACTATGTCAGGTGGAAATTAATTTGCTTCAATGTTCCCTTCATTCTCTCAGTTATCCCTTTTAGTCCTTGTTTATTTTCATTTTTTGATCTGTTTTTAGTTTGAAATATATTTCCATTGTCTTTAAGATGAGAAGAAATAAAAAAAAATGTTAATTTATTTGGGACCTTTCGTCATCTTGGTGCATCTCCTGGAGACAGCCAAATGCAAAAGTGCTTGCCAAAACAGCTATGTATTCCTGTCAATTCCTGCTTGCTGAAAACATAATTTCTTCACACCAGCCAGCTATAAAAAGGTTGGGAGCCAAAAAGCAGTGAGTCTACTTTCCTCTCCAACTTGTATCGTGTTGTGCATTTGGAACCAACTGTTAAGATATTTTATTCATCTTTTGCCACCAAAAGAAGCTTAATTGTTTTGTGATGCCTTTCAATGCAAGTAATTGGGGTGGCTCCAAGAATTGTTAAACATGATTTGACCATGAGGTCTTGAAGTACCTCATTAAGTTCTTGAAGATGCACAGTTGGTTTTTTAAAGGAATGTTAAACTTCGCAACCCCTAAAAGACAGATTCTGTAAAACCTGCTAATCGAGAAGAAGCTAATTAGACAGTATGGGCATGTAAATCCCAAACTAGACCATAGTTCCAGTGTCCCAATGATCTAATCCTTGTGACCATATCTGTTACATAGCAATAGCTGTGGACCTATGACAAGTGTGAGGCATGCATCATTTTGTGCGTCTGAGAATGAGCGAGCTAAACTTAATATTGCAAATGTATTGGAGGCAAATTTGTTGTTTAACAATTATGAACCATCTTCTAGAACCCATTACGATAACCATGTATAACTCAAAATTACACTGTATACATCCTGTGTATACTATGTTGCCCCCTGGAGTCTGGCAATGCATTACCCTTAATGCGTAAAAGACAGGATTCAAAAAATTTATACTACATATTTTGGCATAAATAAATAAATAAATACACTCAAATATAATATGGACAGATAAACACAGATATAGATATAGATACGGATAAATAGATCTGTATCTACATTTATAATTATACCTCTATCTTACCTGTTTCTATACCTACATTTATCTCTATATCTATCCATCTATCATCTATCTATCTATAATCTCAAGATAAACACATCCTGTTTACATTTCAGGCTAGGAGATAGTGCCTAAATAGTTTTTTATTCATAATCTTTCAAATGTTTTATTGTTATTTCATTGAAATTAAGTTGTCTCCAAATTTTACTTAATACATTGTTATTTTCACAAAGGTTCAAGCAATAGTAAATGCAAAATAATTTAGCCAGAATTTTAATGGTAGTCATAAATCATTACATTTCTTTTAATATTTCTATTAGTAAATTCACCCTAATATTTTATACTTAAATTCCATTATGGTTTATTATCCTTAAGCCATTAGATATCTTCACATTTTGCCTTTAGATTTACGTTTCAAGGTAAATAATTTTAAGGATAGACATAAGGATATTGTAAGGGGATGAATCACTGAAAATTGGGATGATTAAAATTGAAACAAGTAAATACATTAAACTAAATGTAAAGTGAAGGACATAATTCTTATGAATATTAAAATTACTGAGACTACATATTAACTTTATTTCTCTTAGAGCTCTTAAGAACTAGTGTGTAAAAGTAGGTATTAAATTACTATGTTTTGTTTGTTGAGTCCATAGAAAGATATTATGTTAATTTTTTCCAATATTAAGTAAATGCATAGTCCAATTTAAATATATATAAATTGTCACACTAAAAAAAAAGACCATTTTTCACCTAACAGATACTTAATTATTCTCCACACTGCTAATGAAGTTTTATAGTCTCCTAAAATTTGATGGAAGATTGATTTAATATACTATAATATCCAATTAAAAGCCAAGATAAATATAATTTCATGAATACATAGCTCCTTAATGTAGTGTTCAATGTTTGTAAGGAGCTCATGTATATACGGAGAAAATAAGGAGTTGGATTAATGGTATTCAAAGTTTGGTCCCCCATGACCAACAACTACATCATCAGAAAAGCTAAGAAATGCCAATTATCAAGACCCCTTAGGACCTGTCGATCCTAAAGTCTGTGGTGAAATCCAGAAAATTGTCTGTCAAAAGAAGTAAGATGGTGATATGGAGTGCTGGCCTATTTCTGTGGTACAAATACTTCCTCCACGGTCAGTTTGCCACCATGGAAAATACAGGGTCTGGTACAAATAACACCCCTTTTTATTATAAAATCTTTTATTACAAAATTGTAAACATGTCATTCTGTAACATGATAACAATATCATACTCAAGCACACCATATGACATTTTGGGTGAAGCGTTCAAATTAAAACAGTAAATTATTACACCCATATTATTATGACCCTGCAAACCACAGTCAGTCAGGCCTTCTGTCTATACACTCGCTGATGTATAACATCAGTGGATGCTGAGCAGCAGTTACACCACTGTCGGCAGAGGATTCTGATTTGAAAATCACTAAGTTGAACTACAGGGAAGTGGATAAAAGTACAGGCCTAGATATGAGGTAGGTTTGGGTTTAGACAATGCTCTACCATTTATGAGATTGCTACTTCAGTCTTAACCAACTTATATTACTTCTGTACTTATTAATTTTCTTTTCATAAGAAGGGTCTATGAAACAGTTGGCCTAATGGTGTGATAATCAAAGGAGTTAATTCGAATAGAGTGGAGTTGCATCTTACACAGGGGTTAAGCTCTGAAGTCAATATTTAGGACACAACTTTTAATAGACCAAAATCACCCTACGAAATTCCTTAAGCAAATCTGTATGTCCAAGCCTCCTTTTCCTCCATTGTAAGAAGAGGTCTCTGTTTCCTCAATAAAGCACCAGATAAAAACCTTTGCTTGTATATAAAGACTGTCTTATACAAAAATTGCTTATTTTTAGCACCAGATTAATGCAGATTGTAGCATGATGCTCATTGCATGGGCAGTTCACGAACTGAACCCAGTGAGGATGCGATCAAATCACAATCTTACGCTCTTGGTTCCCTCCTGAACATAGTGGAATTGAAATTATTTTCCTTTTTATTACAATTACTGCTTTTGTCAGTGTTGTATTATTATTTTTTCTTTGTTTCTTCTCACTTTTAGAGAGTGCAGAATACAAATTTGGAAATTCACTTAGTAATTTAAATCCAGGTATTAGGTTTTTTTACATGGAAGATTTTAATACAGTTTAATTAATGTTGGTTCTTCTTGCAATTTGAGCAACTCATAGTGGGACATCAATACATCGTATAATTATTGTCGTTCATGGCTGCATCCGGCTTGAAACCTAGAATGCTCAGGTTCTCAGCAATTTTTCAAAGACCTCACTTTTCCCCAACTCCCCCAAAATGTTATAAGAATAGTAAGAACAGTAGCAGAGAAAGCATAAAACATCTCATTTATGTCATTCCTTGAGTTTAACATAATGCTTAGAAGTAGGTCAGTACATTTTATTTTGTCTACTTTTTTCAAATACTACATATATCTTATATTTTAAATTTCACCCAAACATGATTTTTTCTATATTTTATATGGGTACTTCTAGCTGCCTTTTACCAAAATAAATAATTCCTCTTTGACTCTGACATTTGCTCTGTTCAAATTTACCTATTCCCCTTTCAGTTTAGCTGTAAATATGTATTTTCTTTCATCTTTCCTGAAAAGACACCCCTCTAATCAATTTTGGTGTTCTCATTTCAGACCTTAATTCAATACATTCTATAATTTAACTCCTGTGAGAGAGTTGACCAGGCTGAATGTAATGATTTTTGGTCTGAATTGGAAGTTTTGGAGGCACATTTTGAAAACTACTCACTACTATAAATGTATAGGAGAGATTAACCTGAAAGACATTGATTTTTATCTTGATGTATATTCTCAAGCTCACTGGTGTTTAAACATTTTCAGCTCCTGTGTACCTAAAAGCAATAATACATTTTTCCTGGACTCTTAAGAATTAACAGGGCTTCCGATATCCATCATATTTAAGCAAAATCAATAAATGTCAGGTTTTTAAGGCTTCTGTAATACTGTTCAGAAATATTGGCTATTTGGATATTTCTTTCTTGATCACTAAATTTGATGGCTAATGATTCTCAAGAAGCTGAGAAGCAAACAGAATAAAGAAGGTTATACAGTAAATAGTAGAGCTTTATAATGAGATTTGTATTTATTAAATATCATAGAGATATAATTAAAATGTTGATAACCTAATATTCTAGATCATCAAAAACATAAAAGTCCTGATAATGTCCAGTGAAAAAGACTTCTTGATTAACATACCTTTTGAATAAGAATTCAAAATTCTTTTATTTTTGTGTATTTTGTTACAATAAGAGAGAGTGTCTTTCTTTTAAAAATATATTTTACTAGCCATCAGGAGATTTGTATACTTCTAACTCCTATATAATTTATGTGTGATTGTGGGTAAGTAACCCCCTAAAATGTATGTCTTGATTCAAGATATCTGTTAATAAAAATTCCAAAAGATTGCAGCAGTGGTCATCACAGGATGAAGAGCTCTCACTTTTACTGAAATGACCAGATTTGAGAATGCCCCATTTATACTAGGAAATGAGAATTAGTGTGGTTATAATGGGGGGAAAAAAAGTGTTTTAGAGTTAGGGTGACTTACATTTGAATCCTTCCTGGGTTCTTGCAGTCATGTTATCTGGGATATGTAGCTTATATGGTCTGAGTTTAAGCTTCTTTAAAAAAACATGTGGATAATGTCATTTACTTCATGCGATTGTTAAAATGATAAATAAATAAAGGATCTAGAATACAAGCTTTTCCCTGATACACATTTAAGAAACATGAACTGCTAATTTATCTCTGTCGTGTTGGTTTTTTGTGGTAGATTTAAAATTTGATGAAATGTTGCATCAAATCTCTACATGCAAAATCAAAACAGAACTCTTCTGAGCCAACACTGAGGGAAATCAGAAGGAAAATACAGGGGTAGGCAAAAATAGGTTTACAATTGTGGGTACATTGAACAGTTTACTCTTGTATTATTATTTATTAATTATTGTATAATTTTCCATACAAACAACTGCAAACCTATATTTGCCGCATCCTATATAAGGGAGACCAACTGTTCACTTTACTTTTGTCCTTGAGATGCCTCCTAAAGACTGCCTGTGGAAATCTAGCCCTCAAGGCGCCCGTCATTGCATGTATAATCTAAAGCACTTTCTACAACCTGCAATGGCTGACATACTCTTCTCTTCAGCTGATTGCTTTTCTCTTTATTTTTATTGTTGGCACTATGGTAGATGTTTCCATTTCCCTTCCCATTGCCCACCTCCACTGAGCTCTCAATCCCCTCCCCTCTGACCATCACCACACTGTTGTCTTTGTCTATGTGTTATACGTGTCTGTTCTAGGGCTGATCCTTTCACCTTCTCTCACTCAGTCTCCCCCTCACCACTCTGACAGCTCTCAGTCTGTTCCATGTGTCCATACCTCTGTTTCTATTTAGTTGGTCAGTTTATTTGGTTTATTAGATTCCACACTGGTAAATGGAAGCTAGTTCTAAAGAATCTTGTAAGCCTTATTATGCCATGGTTTGTTTTCTGAAATAGAAAACATAGTAAAAGTAGTATACAAAATGGGGTTTATTACTAAACACCATGTAACAAGAAGGGGGCTGAAGGTAGGTAATGCAAAGATTGGTTAAATGGCTGGGCTATATTGAGGACCCAGGTTTTTGCTGACTGTCTACACTGACTGCTACTATTAAGGTATCAGGTATATCTCTCCACATGGTAGAGGTTCCTGTGAAAGTACCAACCATCTCATTTTCACATAAAAGTGTCTAAAATTAAAATAAAATGTGATCTTTTTTTTATTCCTCAAAATCAACGCTCAGGCATTATTGAAGATACTAAGAATATATCAGTGAAAAAAATGAAAAGTACCCTGTGCTCATGGAGCATATATTTAAAGAGAACAGAAACTGAAAAGGAAAAAACAAAACCCACAAGTGGGTAAATGAAATATAGTGTCTGCTAGTTAATGAAAATTTCAATAAAAATAATCTGAAGTCTATGTATGTGTCTCAATTTTGTGGAAGGGGTTAGTTACAATTATACACAGTATGAAAAGGGTAGGTTTTAATCATAGGTGTTATTATGCTTAAAATTTAAAGGAGATTAGAGAAGCTACTGGAAGTTACCAAGGGACCGAGCAGTCCAACAAGTAGTATAGCATTCTGCCAAGTTGAACCAAAAATAAAGGGAATGTTGTTAATGAAAGCCAAATTAGCAAGGAGGAGAAAAGTTGGGGGGGTTGGAGTCACAGTGAAAACGGGGCAAGAATGAGGGTGTATAGATTATGAAGAAATTTGTAGGTTACTCTTTGAACTGTGACCGCTACTTAGAGTTATATAGGAAGAAGAATAACGGTTGTGAATAAAGGAACATCATTATTTGACTTCCTTTCAATGGACTTCCTTTTGAAATGGCTGTCATATTCTAAACATATTGAAGAAAAACAAGAACAGAACCAGTAGGAGTGAATACAATGATCTTTACTGGTTTCTCTCACTTTGTTACAGAGGACATTGCTTGTGAGAAGCTCTCTGTTACATCATTTCTCAGGTTCGGTTGGGCAACACTAAGTTAGCTGCTTCCTCTCAGGCTGCAGGCATAACTGGGGAAGAAGGGGATTGGCATGTTCAGTGAACGCAGTGAAAGGGAAGCTCTGCTGGCCAGAAAAATGGGGGAAATGGCTGCTGGCTACACAGTCAGTAATGCTCCCCATGCCGGACTAAGAGGGTCAAAATGCCTTGAAGCCTTTGAGTAGATTAAATTGATTAGGTTTTACTTTAGAATAGCTTTTCTAAATACCTAGAAAAAAATGGACCAATGAAGAGCAAGACTAGAAGCAGAAAATTCAATTAATCCAGGTAAGACAGGATAGTATGTGATAGTGACCTGGGACTGACTGATCCTGAGAACTGAGGGTGTTGGAGAGGAGGCATCAATGGTATGGCTCAGAGTAGATTTTTGGAATGAACAGTTGTATAGATCATGCTATAATTATTTAAAATGTGTGTTTTTTTAAGGAAATACTTTTAGAAAGAAAATAAGTTTATCTCTGATTATGCTGCTTTTGATATGTTTGGAAAGATCTAATGTTTTACAATAGGCAGAGTCTGAAGGGCCAAAAAATATCAAAGTTGAAAACATAGATTTTATTTACACACATATCATTATTCTTTAAGTATCAAATACTTAATCTGGAAAGAATGGGATTGGGTCAAGGTGATGTCCTAAACAAGTACTTTCAGTCCTCACCTGTTCTACATACAGTGAGGTAAGAGAAAGAGAAATGCAAATAGCAGGTGATGAGAGGTTAAACAAAATCATATGAAGAGAAGATACTAGCAGCGGGTTAGAAATATTTATTCTCAGAACATAAAAATTATATACACTGTGATCTTCAGAAATACAGAATGAGAAGAAACAACAATGCCAAAACATGTGAGAAAATATTGCCGCACAATTAGATGTAATTCCAGGAGTCAATTCAAGAATTTCTCCTTGAGAAGAAAAAGTGTAGAATTATTTCCAGTAGAATTTATAGTCTCTCACACTGGAAAAGTGAACCGGCATTGAAAACAAGTGTTATTGACAAGCTCCTGTGATCATGCATGCCACATTTGTAATCATAAATTTAAAGGGATGCATGTCAGCAGCTTTTCTTGTTTCTGCAAATTAGGTGGAATTTTGGATGTGATCATAGTTGGGGCTCTGCCAAGTGAGAAACACAGAGGGAGAATGGGTCATGTGTTTCGTCCATACTAAGGGATAAATTAAAGAATATAAGCTGTGTACTAGAGTAAATTGTAGACCTGGGGATGGTGGCAGACACTGAAAAAAAATGGTAATGCCAACTGAATGTATGATTAAGAAAAATAAAGGAGTTCAGGAAATATATGAAAAGTAAATTGAAATATTAGAAATTTGTAATAACAGAGTTTTCTTTAAATCAAGATTTTGGATGTCATATATTTATTGCTAGTAAAAAAAAGTCTAGGAAATGACTGTGAGATGAGGTAAATAAATGGACCGGAAGAAAAATTTATTTCAAACGAGGATGCCAAGGATCTGAAACTTTTAGTGGCATGGGCCTTTAACCTACCAGATGTTGAAGAACATATAATAAGCAACAATTATAAGAGAAGAATGGCCCAGGTGTTAGATTTTGATATGTCATGGAGTGTAGCTGGATAACATGAGTTTCCAAAATTTGGGGCTTTAAGGGAGTGTTATGTACTGAATGCTTGTATGACCTCCCTCCGCCAATTATTTTGTTTAAGTCTAACTCCCAGTGTGATGGCATCCGGAGGTAGGGCCTTTGAAAGTTAATTAGGGTGAGGTGAAATCATGTGAGTGGTGCCCTCCTGATGGGCTTAGTGTGCTTATAAAAAGAGAAAGAGACACTAGAGCTCGGTCCCCCCTTTCACATGCAGAGAAGAAATCACGTGAGCACACATTAAGATGGCAGCCACCTGAAAGCAAAGCGCTCTTAGGAAGAACTGAATGTGCTGGCCCCTTTGATCTTGGACTCACCAGCCTCCACAACTGTGAGAAACATGTCTGCTGTTTAAGCCATCTTGGCTAAGATGTTGTAGTATAGCAGCCCAGACTTATTAAGACAGGGAGTAATGAGGAAAAATCATCTGGGGGCGAGAGAAATAAGCAGCCACCCTTGAGAGAGCAATAGAGGCCATGCCTCTCAGATTTCATGTAGAAGTGTTATGAGAAAGAATGTTTGGAGAGGAGAATTAAGGCGTAGAAGACCTGGCTTGTTGGTGACAGACCATCTGTATTAGAGGACATAGTGGAAGGATTCTAGTGGCTGGGGAAGAGGCTGAGATTAGCAGATGTAGATGCCTTAGAGGTAAATAAGTGCATAAGAGGGATATCTTAATTGTCTTTTAATTAAACATGAGTAATTGATTCTAATTATACCCTTCTGCAGTTAGTTACAGTGGCAAAGTGTCTGGTGTCAGAGGCGGCTCAAGTGCTGGTTTTACTGTGGAGGACACAAAGCTCTGCTGGCCTTCCTTACACGCCACGGAGCGCGATGGGCCCCGCTGGGGAACGGCCGGCCGCACCGCAGCACCCAGAGCACAGTGGCTTCACGTAACCCCTGGGACATCTGGAACTTTGTAGGCTGCCTTTAAATACATGTTTGGGCCAATGCTTTCTGTTGCAACACTAGCATTTTGAACATTTAGCTGCAAACGAGTGTCTTAAATATATGTATGGGTTTCCACCCCCTAACATGCCTGTCAGTAAAGTTGTATTTGCCTTTGATAAAATTTTACAGAAATTTAATTTTCATCCACAGGGCCTTTTTGAAACATGCAAAAATTGTATGTTTACAGAATGGCATGTAGCTTGACTTAGGTGGAAAACTAGTATATATGCAAAGGAGAGGGATGCTCATTAGGAATGGAATGATAAATGGGGGCAAAATGGATTTTATACTTTTTTAAAAGGCTATTTCATATACAGTGGAAATATGAAGATATTTGATCAGAGATTTTTAGATAATATCTGTATTTGGGGAAGATTCATCTGGAAGAGGTTAATGATACAAATCAGCACAAGACTTACTTAGTTGTAAAAGCATTATAGTTATTTGTTTCTATAATAAAAAATGAAAAAAGTACAAAGGATTTTTTCATACTTTGCTATAACTTAAACATTAACTTCTGTTACTTCCATTTATAATTATATGACTTTAGTGGAAGACTACTAATCTAATACTTCAAAGCTTTAAAATTTCTGGGGGGAATTAATGACAAGAATTAAACCTGAACTAATATTAAATTTTAATATACTAAATAAATAAAATATTCTTAGAATGTACTCCTTAGTTCAATTTATTTTCTTACCTCATTGTCTCTCTCTATTTTTATGAGGGTTATAATATGTGATAAATATCACCTTGCTTGTATTCTGAAAGGAGTAAGGCAGCAAATACAACAATAATGAGTAACTCAGTATGCCTGTTCCTTCATCACTTCATCTTTACACTGGCTTAAATAACTGCAGCAAAGCAAGTATAATGTGACCAAAGAGTAGGTTCTACAAGGGCAACTGAAGAGCTTTCCAACCAAATTTGGTCCCATAAGGGTAGCTTTAGCATCATGTGCATCTATCCACCGTCATCGAAACTTTTTATTAAAACTTTCGCTTTTATTAAATGGTTAACATTTAAGAGGGGAGATCTTGCCACATTACGGGACAATCACATAGACCAACATCTGTAAGATGCAAAGGTCCATGACATCAATCATTTTATATAATTCATTCTATTTTAGGTTACTCAAAATCTTCTGAAAACAAACTGACAAACTTTTATATATATATAAAATATATATATATATTTTTAATATATATATAATCATTTCCAAACTATTTCAAAATTAAAAATTAATAACAGCTTGAAAAGCAAATGCAAGTAAATTCACTTTTCCTGAAAAAAAAAAACCCACCGCAGGTCAGCAGCACTGAATATTTCTTTCTCTCGTTAGTGAGAAAGCTTTTATCTTCGGTCCATTTAGTATCCACAAACTTTTTCAGATCATTCCTGCAGTTCAAGCTATATTTGTAATGGAAATTAGTCACAGGAAGTTTCACTGTACCTTTAAAATAAGGCTAACAAACAAAAATTGATTTGCTTTATAATATTCCATTATTAGATAAGCACAGAGCGTAATAGATGAGCTTGAAAAGTTTCTAGAAAAACCAATAAGGTGGCAGAACTTAGCTTGATAACTGAACTATACAGACTCACCTACACTTGTAGTCTTATTCCTTTTTCTATTTGGGTTGAGAGTAATGTGACATTCATTATGCCTTATCATTTTTGTGGTTAAACATGTAATTTGAAAGTAAGAACTCATTGTAAATATGGTTAAAACCCTCCTTCTTTGTACAGAGGGGTAATTAGACATATGCTACAGATAATTCTGGAAACCCCACATAGGGGTTTTCTTCCTAGTAACGTAAACCTGTCAAATATATTTTTGAATAAAATGTTTCCCTGCTTTCTTTGTTTTGGAATTCAGAAAGGTGTTTGCATATATTTAGTGCAAATATCTACACGTGTTGATGTTTGCAGTATCTGAAAATATTTGTGTGCAAGAAAGCAGTGTACATATTTAAAATATATCGGTTATTCATTTTCTGATATTTTCTGGATATGAAAACCAAATTAGGCTCTCTTTTAAGCAATGTTACTCACATGGACCATGAGATTTCTATGTGATTGGTGGGACTCTTTTGGCCCAAAGTAACTGAATAGTTTTAGAAGTAAAGCCTAGGATTTCTGTTTACTTTTTGAACTATTTTATACACATTTATAAGAGATTACAGACTTTTGTCATTCTACCAGGATATGAGATGCTGCCAATATTTTGGGAGTGCTTTACACACTCTAGCTACCGAAAGATAAGATTTTCTACAAAATCAGCAAGCCAACTAAAACCCAAGTTCTACAGAGATTCACCAGCACTCTCTCACACACTTATACATGTATAACATATATACCAAACCTGCATGCCTTGTTCTAGAAAAGACTCTCGAGTTTCACTCTAAATGCAATGATTCTATTGTACTAATATTAAGGCACTTGTTTGAAAATACTCTCTCCCAGGGCAGGCTATAGAAAATAAATGAGAACTGACAAAAACTACACTTAGTACTATAGTGTCTTTTCATGAGAGGAAATGGGTGAACATTTGATCAAAGGGGCCAAGAAGTAAAGACTAGATGGAGAGGGTACCATGTGGCATGGAAGAAGCTTACTCAATGCCATCACCTTTGACAGGACCACTGTATGATACTTAGTCCAGTCACTCATGTTTCTCATAATCATGAATCATCAAGAAAAAGCTAAACTGGTGTCATATCTTATATTTAAAAAGCCATGGCCATGCGGCCAATATTATATTCATATCTCTCAAAGGGAATATGGGCTATTCTTTGTTTGGAGTTTCATGGCTTACATAGACCTTTGGGGAATTTATGTACAGGTAACAATTGATGTCCCAGAGATGGAGAGGGAACATGGAGTTTTGAATTGAATATGCTGTTCATTGAAAAGTGAAATTGTAATGATATATCACTAATAATACCTACTGTATGTTTACAGTGTGCAAACTGTGTTAGTATAGATTATCTCATTTGATAGTCATGGTTCTCTGAAGTATATGTTCTGATTTTACACATGAGGAAACTGAGGATCCTAAAGATGAAGGGAACCACCCTAGCCGCAGAGTTGATGAACAGCAGCAGGTGACCACAAATACAAATGTCATGAAACTAAATTTGATGCATTTTCCTTCAAAACCTGCCACTTCCCATTTTTTCCAGATATTAGACATATCAGTATCAACACCTGTCCCATTTCAGGCTAGATAAAACCCTACAAGTTAAATGAAAGATACAGATTACTGTAAATCATCTGATTCCTTTTAGCGCTAAGAAAAACTTGAAAAGACTTCCCCGTAGGGAAACCAGCCCGCATTGTTCTGAGGTTCCAGCTCTAGGTAGAGGAACCTAGGCCTAACGTAACAGTCAGGGCACTGCAGCTAAGGTAGGACATGTGGGGCTTTTGCCAGTTTCTAGGAATACATCGATAAAAAATGTTGTGGCCCCTCTTTTCTTTCCAAATGCCTTCAATGTCATTGCATATTCTTACAAGGAGCATATAGACAGATAATATCAGTAAGTGATCAGTAATATTATAGAATCAGGCTCTCTAGGTGCAAATCTAGCCCTTTCATTTCCTTAAGTTTGCTACCTTGAACAAATTACTGCCTCACTCAGTTGCTTCTACTTTCTTCTGCAAATGGAGATAATACTTACCTCATAGCTTGTTGTGAAGAATAATTGAAGTGTAAGCTCATTTACATAAGGTTAAGTGCTTTGTATAAAATATATTTTGCAGGGTTCACAACAACCCTAAGATATAGGTGTTTTTAATCCTAATTTCAGAGATGAGATCATTGAGCCTGAGAAAGTTAATTAACTTGTCCAATGTCAAATGTGTGTGGCAGAGCACGAAATGAAACATGAGTCTGATTATAAAGCCTCTTGTTCTAACCATTATGATACATTTTAACCTGGAACGAGCTCATGTGTAAAATGTAATATCCCCTAAGGTAATGCATTCTTTAATCAGTTCAAAAATGTGAAAAATATGAAATGAGCTTTATTTTTTAAAACTAGACATGCCACTGAGTTCTTTAAAACATTTTCTAAAGTTTTTTTTTTTTTTGAGGACACCATAGAGTTCAAAGCTAAGGGATTTACCAAGGATAATATGATACAGACAATGGTTGCCCTCGCCCAATAATATTAGTTATCATTTTTGAGCACCTATTTTATTGCACCTTTCATGTAATATATCAGGACCTAATGACAAAAATGTAACATAAATACCTATGTTTGCAGATGTGAACACTGCAGCTTTTACAGGTAAAGAAATGTATTTACAGTTATCCACATATAAAGTTGCAGACGTATGAAATGAAGCCAAGTTGGCATAGCTCCCAAGCCTGTACCTTTTTGACTGTGCAAAAGTGTCTCTCTTTATAACCTTCTTCTACAGGCAAAACAGTATCCTTGCTATGTCCATGTCTTTCCAATGGTAATGTTTGTATGCACACGAGATAATGTACCTACCGTGCCTCCATATTCTTCATTTATTTAAACTCAAGAGTATTTTAGTTTAATTTATTTTTTGGTATATTATTCATTCATTCATCTATCTATCCATCTATCCATTTATCCCCACTCATCTTTTGCTTCACCCATTCATTCAACAAGCAGTTATTGAGCATGTTCTCTGTGCTACTACTTTGCTTAGTGTTTAGCAAACACATTATTTTGACATTATATGAGTGTGTTGTATGTGTGTGTGTCTATCTGATGAACCAGTTCTTCTAAAATCTGGATTCCCTTGAATATCTTTTGTAAGAATGATTATTTTCTCTTCTGCATTATTTTCTTTCAGATTCTTTCTTTTACACATGGAACTTTATTAGAAACATACATTGTGCTGTATGATCTACTTGAGCAAAAAAGAAAAAGGACTCATGGACGTGGACAACAGTGTAGAGATTGCTGGGGAGAGGTGGGTATAAGGGGACTGAATTGTAATGGAAAATACAACAAACATTAAATTTCTTTTAAAAGGGGACACTCATGATGCTTCTATCATCTATCAGACATTCATTAGACTCCTGGATACAGAAGAAAGCAAACTATACAAAATACCTTGCCTTCATATTACATATTACATGTAGAAAAGACAGAGGAGAAATCAGCAGGTAGATGTTTACCATGTCAGGTGGGACTATGGAGATAATTAAGGGTAGGTAACAAAAATGTGATTACAAGACAAGCGGCTTGTATGAGTTACATGACCAGAAAAGACGGAAGTTTTTCCGAAGGTGGCATTTAAAGTAGCACTTAAAAGGAGCTCTACAGACATGTGACAAGATCTTTAAAGCATATGAAGGGCAAGTACAAAGGTCTTGAGTCAGGCACTTTCTTGACAAACTCAGGAATGTGATCATCTTGACTGAAGCAAGGATTGGGGAGATAATGTGGTAGAAAACAGTGCCAGAAAAAAGGAGGGTGTATTGAGAGTGCAAGTGTATTTATTCAGGGCATTGTAAGCCATTTTAAGTCTGTTGCTTTTCAGCCTCAGTTGAGTGACCTGATCAGATTTACATGTTTAAAATATTTTGGTTTGTGTATTCGGAATGAACTATACAGAAAGCACAGAAAGCTAACAGATGAGGTACCTTAAGCCAGGGAAATTGTAGTAGATTAAAACAAAAAAAAAGTACAGAGAAAGTGGGACAAATAAGGTTTCTGTGTGCATGGAAAAGGGTGTGATCAAGAGAGGAGGCCATGGTAAGCCCAGGTTTGGCCAGAGTAACTGGAAGGATGCAGTTGCCATTTATGAAGATGAACAAGATAGAGGAGGTTTTCATAGGGAAAATCAGGAAAGTTACAAGGCAATGGTGATATTAGTTGCCAATGCTTTTTATACATTACCCTACTTAGTCCTTGCATGAGAACGTACGTCTCAGTTATCACCTACCTTTTATCACAGCACACATGCACATGCACACACGATAAGAATCATGTAACAGTAATGCTAGAAAGGAGCACAGGGGTAACCATGGCTACAATAAAATTAAAAAACAGGGGCCAGAATATTTAAATTATTCTTCAAGGCCACAAAACTAAAGAATATTGGTTCAGTTTCTACACTTTTTTGCAAAGAGACCTATTTGTGTTGCTCTATATACCTAGTATTTACTAAAGTTAATAAACTGAGGCAAAGTTTAAAATATTATAATTTGGAAGTAGAGATGGCTCATAATTAACGTTGGTTAACATCAGAAACTTTTCTGCAAGCTTTGCATTTCCTAGGATTAGAAGTTTAGGGAAATTGGCTGGAAGGTTTGTCTAAACAAATAGTGTTTTTTTCATTTGAATTGGCATGGCTGATTTACTTAAGAAGTTGATATCAGTGTTTTAGTGTTGACCTGAAGTGAAAATGCCAAGTGTGTTCTATAAAGGTCTGTCTTGAGATTGTGTAGTCCATTATAATCTTTCAGTGGGTAATAAATTATTTGCTGATGCTATGTCAGTTGGTAGCTTTATTAACTCTTTCAGTCCACTAGAGTTCTGTTAGGACAATGAGTATTTGTATCTAGAAATATGTGTGTGTGTGTGTGTGTGTGTGTGTGTGGGTGTGTGTGTGTTTTGAGTAAGATTTAAGGTTATGTAGATGTAGTAATGAAATGTTTATTAACGCTGTTTAATGGGACATTAATAGCTTTAATCAAAACCAGAACTTTCTTTAAGCTAATGAAAATTTCAAATTGTTTCACTACTTTTTTGGCAAGAATTCATGTGTAGGAGGAGGATTGTCTGAGAATTTAGTGATGTAAGGTCCTAACAAAACACGTTAGGTAACTTAAGGGGAAAAAACCCTGTAGTTTTAACATAATGATTCTTCGGTATCTCTAGATTCAGGTTGATTAAAATAGATGCTTGAATATATTTTAGCCTCTCTGTTTTATTTTATTTTGTCCTTACATTTTTCAAATCACTATCTTTAGGTTCTGAATGCCTTGTGACAAACTATGTGGCAAAATTTCACTCTTAAAATAGAAGTCATACAAATAAAGTCAGGTTTAATTAACAAATGCATATCTTTTCTAGAGCAAATAAGTCATTCATTGTAAATTATTCACAAACGACATTTAGAAGGTCATGAAAATTAATTGTTATGGTTATATTTATATATATATATATCTGTGTATGTGTGTATAAATCATTATTTATTTAA